>APFE030714219.1:0-19865 GCA_000404065.3 Pinus taeda
TATGACCTAGCACAGTCCCTTCAGTCATCAGGAATTCACTTTTTTCGGGACTGAGGGACAGGTTCATCTCAATACACTTGGTTGAAACTTTTCCCAGGTTAGTCAATGCTTCTTGGAAGTTGGACCCATAAGGATTAAATTCATCCATATAGATTTCCACCGAATCGTGAACCAGCTCAACAAATATGCTCAGTACCGCTCTCTAGAAAGTGGCAGGAGCATTGCATAGCCCAAAGGGAAGGACCCGGTAGGAAAAGGTACCCCATGGACAAGTGAATGTGGTCTTATCTTGGTCCTCCGGGTTGATTTGGATCTGATTATACCCGTTGAACACATCTAGGAAAGAGAAGAACTTCTTCCCTGTCAGTCCATCCAACACTTGATCTATGAAAGGCAAAGGGAAATGTTCCTTCTTGGTGGCTTTGTTAAGTTCTCGGTAATCTACATAGATTCTCCATTTCCCATTTTTCTTGGGCACAAGCACCAGAGGTGAGACCCACTCATTGTAAGAGATGGGGTAGATGAATCCTGCATCCAACAACTTTTGCAATTCTTCTTTGACAATGTCTTTAAGGGCTGGATTCATTCTCCTCTGAGGCTACCTGACTGGTTTACAATCCTCTTTAATGTAAATGTGATGGGTAAATACTGAAGGGTGGACTCCTTTCATCTCCTTATAGCTCCAAGCGAAAGCATCCAAATGATTGTTCAATAAGCTACACAGCTCCTTCTCCTGAGAAGGAGATTGGGATGAGCTGATCTTTAAGGTTCTTTCAGTGCCAAATTCCACATTCTTAACTCTGGGAGAGGTCGGATCAGCCACACAGAGGTCCACTAAAGCGTTGGCTTGGGTACCTTCCACTAGCTCCTCTAATAACAGTGTGCTGGGAGGTGGATTTTGAATCAAATTCTCAATCAAGTCATCCTCGGTCTGAGGGCCTCCCCTAGTGGCTTATATTGTGCACAATGGTGCAGAGTAGACCTCATCCTCATCTCCCTCTTCCAACCAGAGTGGTAAGTCATGTTCTAGTAGAAGTTGGGCAGGAGGGTATAGGACTAGCTGCTTGGACATATGACCATTCTTGATGGTCATGCTCCCAACTCGACAACTGATGTAAGCATCCGCAGTAGCTAACTAAGGCCTTCCCAAAATGAGGGGGTATCCAGTGATTTTTTCCTTTGGCTAAAGGACCAAGAAGTCCGCAGGGTACTCCCAACAGTCAATAGAGACCAAGAAATCTTCCACAATCCCTTCGAGAGTCACGGTGGAGTGGTCTGCTAACTGCAGTACTAAAGAGGTCTTTCTTAAGGAACTATGAAGGTTGAGTTTAAGCATAGTGTCCCTGGTTATCACATTAATGGCAACCCCTAGATCAATCAAGGTGTGGGGGATTATGGTTCCATTGATGTGGACATCAACTACAGGACTCCTAGGGTAGAAATATTTTGGACAGATTACTTGCCCCAACATTAGATTGGACAATTGTCCTATGACGTTGATAGTTGGGGCATCTCTCTTGCGCCTGCATGGGTGCCTGAAACACTTCTCCTTGATCAATTTATTGTATATTGGTACATCTTTTATGGCCTGGATAAGTGGTATTTTCACACACAATTGCTTAAGTTCTCCCAGAAGTTCAGTCTCCTCTGGGTTTGGTTGTGTGGTTACTGTTAATTGCTCGGGAAAGGGTGGAATGGATTTGGGTTCACTTTCCTGTTTTTCTTCCTCATCCTCTGAGGGAGGAGGTTGGTGGTCTGGAAGGATCTTCCCAGACCACAGGTTGATCTCTTGGATCTCCACAGCATAGGTAGGGCATGTTGTCTCCCCAGTGTATACCTGCTGGGCCTGTCTGTTGTTGGGGTTTGGGTTCAATTGAGCAGGAATCTGGGGTTGTCTTGGAGGAGCAGGAGGTAATGGTTGTGGTTGAGCAGGTGGTGGAGGTAGAATGGTGGGAAGAGAGTTGTATTGGGGCCTCCACCTCGGCTGAGGTGCATTCTACTGAGGTTGTGGCTAGACATGTGGGTGAAACGAATGAGCAGTAGGTTGAGTATGTTATTGATATGGATAAGACCACGAAGGAGGTGCGGACCAGGAACGATGAGCAGGGGGACCCCAAGAAGGTATATGAGTGGATTTCTTGGCGCTATAATAAGCTTGGGATGTCCCTTGCATCCCTTGCTAGTAGGGTCTGGGCCCATGCGGCCTCCTTTGGTTGAGGAAGTAGAGTGGTTCAATGGCTACCTCAGTCCCTTGGTACATGGCTTTAAATCCGGGTAAGGTTGGGCATTGGTTTGTGGGGTGGCCTTCCTCACAAACGAAACATACCTCTACTGAGTGCAATGGACACTTGTTCTTAGGGTGCTTCCTCATACATCTGGGACAGAAAATGGCCAAAGCCCTCTCAGCTTCCTCTTTCTTTTGTTGGATTCGGAAAGTATCAAGTTGCATGGAAATGGTCTGTCTCATCTCACTTTTGAGGTCTTCCATCTGATTAGCAAACTCATGCTTGGAGAAGGTGGCACAAGCTAAAAGTGGATTCCCCCTACCTCTTTTCTGGGCTACCCTAGAATGGTTTCTAAACACAGTCT
Organism: Pinus taeda; assembly: GCA_000404065.3. Lineage (NCBI taxonomy): Eukaryota > Viridiplantae > Streptophyta > Pinopsida > Pinales > Pinaceae > Pinus > Pinus taeda. The sequence goes on from APFE030714219.1 coordinate 2,590, forward strand.
TTATGTCCTCATAAGGTAGTTGGTAGATGTCTCCTCCAGCTAGCAAATGGAGGGTATCTAGAAGGTCTTCAGGGACTCCTCAGAGCAGAACTAGCTTCAGAGATTCAGGGTCAAGCATGCACCTAGCCTGTTTATAGCTAAGTTGGAACCTTTCCTCGTAGTCTTCTAAAGACTCATCACTTCCCATGGTCATCCGAAATATCTCTCCCTTTGTTTCCTTTGACCTACAGTAGTCTCAGTATTTTTTGTTAAAGGCTTGTTGCATCTGAGCCCAAGTTGTGATACTATTTCCAGGTAGCCCCATGAACCAGCGTAGTGTTGCATCCTTGAGGGTAGAAGGAAAGAGTTAAAACTTTTGCTAATCCTTGGCATAGTCATAAGTTTGACAAAGGATAACAAACTCAAACAGGAAGGTATCAGGGTCTTCAGTGGTCAACCCATGGAAGTGAGGTAAGGCTGAGGGACTTATGTTCTTCATTTTCATGTCCCCATTGGTCTCTCAGATGGGAAAGGCACCTTCTATTCTCTCCTCATCTCCTATACCGTTTTTTTGTTCGTCCATGGTCTCAAGAGGAATGTTCTCTCGCTCTTCTTCTGTTATAGGATCTTCGTATATCTCTGGAGGTTCACCTATAGGTTCTTTTGGATCACTGCCACCAAAGAAGAGAGAAAGGTGACTCAGTGATGTGGTGGGGGTGTTGGGTAAGAATTTTCTGGTATGGTCTCTATTCCTATGAGGCATGAAATGAAATATTTTTGGTTGCTTTTGTTTTTTCTACTTGTACCTGCAAAACTGAAATAGATTGAATTGCAACTAACTATCTTACTAAAATGAAAATGTGGAATTGAAATGAAATCAAGAAAGGACTAATCTATTTTGTGGAAATGAAATTGCAGAAACGAAATGCTAAGCTACACTTGCGGAATGGAAATTTCAAAAATGAAATGCTAAGCTACACTTGCAGAATGGAAATTGCAGAATTGAAATGCTAATCTATGCTTGCATAATTGAAATGCTAGTCTAGGAAAGCAGGAAATGTCTAGTCTACTTTTGCGGAAATGAAATTGCAGAATGGAAATGAAATAACTACTTAGCAGAAGGTTGTAGTAGAAAATAGGAGAAAAGCAGCAATCACAAATACTCTGACGCTTCCCCACCAATGGCGCCAAAAATATGGTGGGCTCCAGTATTACAGTAATAATGCTGCAACTCCTGGGACTCCCTTCTTTACTTTTATCAACCCGGTAGTTCGTAACAAACTTAGAAGCGACGGTGCTGTATGCACAAGTACTAGCTCTTGCCGCGGCTGTCACTTGGTCAGCTGGCACAAGTCCGCTAGGAGCTTAAGCCAACTTATATGAGATCTTAGAAGAAGCTTTGTAAATGATGGATGAAAGCTAACTCAAAGGAGGCTAATCTACTAGCAGAAAGAAACTAAAAAGCTGAAAGGAAATGCAAACCCTTACAAACCCTAATTTTACCAACTAGCCCTACTGATGCAAGAAAGAGGATGAAAGCTACTGAAAGAGATGCCATTGACTTCTAGGAAGGTAAAATGCATGTGTCTTAGCTACTTCTACAGTAACATCTGAAAAAAATATCTTTTTGTATTTTTGAGTAAGTTGTCAAAATTATCATGCATGTGCTTTAACTGTTTTTGACTATGCAGAGGCGAGGTGAGGAATGGAACTGGCGAGGCACTTGCAGGAGGTTGGGAAGGTGAGAAGAGGGCCTAAGGGGTCCCTAGCACCCTTCCAAAGAGTTTCATAGTGTTCGAATATCAAGAAACCACTTTCGTGAGCTTCTACAGGAAGTCTGCAGGGGTTCTACAAGATGTTCTGTAATTTCTACAGGATGTTCTACAGGATGTTCCGAAAGGGAATTTTGGGGGGTTGATGGAGGAAGAAAGGTGAATAAGTGGGTATGGAGGTGATATAAGGCTGTTAGGAGGTCCAGGACTTGGTGGATGGAGCTGAGGAGTGATGAGGATGGTTGGATTTGTTCAAGGAGGGGTAGAGCAATGTTGCACAAAAATATGGAAATTAGGGCAAAGCGAGCGAATGTGGAAAATGTAAGGCAAGAATCCGAGTTAGAGGATGGAGCAGGTGGGATTGATGGATTACAGGTAGATAGAGAGGTATTATAGGTGCTCTGCAAGTTATTTCTCAAACTGAACAAACAAAGACTAGGGAAATCAAGGACCTAGCTACTTTAACCTAATCTGACCAAAATAACAACAAAGAGAATGAACGAAAGTTTATTTGCAACGAAATCATGTGAAATAGCTATGCAAACTAAGCAATCATGAACCTGAGCATGTAAACACAATTAGTATCAACTTCTGCAAATGAGAATCTAACACTAATAATTGCATGATGAAGCAAAGACAGTGTTTTTAGTGGTAGCAAGGACACCTTGGTCCCAGCTCATGGTCCCACGGAGGAAGAGGTGAGATTGGAGGTGCTTGATAGCCTTTTTATGAAGATATTCTCTATTATTGACCTATCAAATCAATTTGAACATGAAAATCCTTTTTAATCATGAACAATGATCTAGGTAACCAAGCAAGATTTTAATCTACTTAACAGAAATTATTTTGCAAAGACACTAAAAACAAATAACAGTACACAAAGGAAGCCTTGGCACTTGGGTTGGGCCAAACCCCAAGAGCTATAGGCTCCTAAGAAAAATCTCAAAACTGGTGCCAAATGAAACTACTTTCCATTACTCAAAAATAACCATGTCACAAAGAAAGTTGTACAGCAGAAGCTACAAACTCAGCTGAGAAACTAACAGCACTATAGTGCAAAATACAACTGTTCAAAAAGTAACCTATGAAGGCTGGAAGCCTTCCTATTTATGCACTACGAGGGTCTCCAATAGCCCTCCTTAACTCAAGGGGCTCGCCTGCTCAAACTTCCAGTGATCAGTCACTTTACACAAAACTGCCCGGCTGCCCTTGGGAATCCTTTTCGGTGGCCTGCTAAACTCCGAGCTGAGGGTGGAGATTTCGAGGAAGAGCCCATTTAATGTAGGAGACACCCTTCCTACGAATCCTCACCCTTGTTCCTTCATGCTTGGCTATCATCTGGCTCATAATTGCTTGGCCTTGGTCCAAAATTTGTCCAAAAATCTGCAATAACCACGTGTTAGCCTTCTCGGTCAAGTGACTATTCTCATTCGTTCAACTAACATAAATATACTCAAAAAACATGCATAAACTATGAAAAATGCTGGATTGATGAAGAATAGTTAGGCAAAATGAACCCAATAAGTTACCCAATTCTAGGGCTCATCACTAATCTCATCACTATCACCTTCTGTTAACACCATGGGTTCAACCTGTGATTTATCCAATTTTTTATTTTTCCACACTCCACCCTGTTGCCCCTTGCTATGTCATTTCAAAATAAATGGTGTGCTCTACCCCTCATCACTTCCGTCACCTAGTCCTGAAAGTTCTTATTCCTCTGTTTCCAGTGAAGGTGACTTGTCATAATTTTATGACCCGCGTTGTTCCTATTCTGCTTGCTCCTTGGTAGCGCGTTCTTGCTCCATACGAGCCTTTTCTACAACTTCCTTCTTTTTATATGCTGCCAGGGTATTCGCAACTTGCTTAGTTGCCTCCTTTATTTTCTGCATGGTAGAACTTTCTGCACCCGTGCTTGGTCCAACAGCTAAGTCTGACAGGGCGCGCCACTCTGTAGGCCATTTTTCTACAACCTCCTGCACATCGGTTTCTATCACCAAATAGGGAAATTCATGCCATTTCTGCTATGGATCCTTCCATGCTTAGATGTATACTCTGTGGAATTCAGCCTTGAATTTCGCATAGGCTAAAAGCTGTGTGAACAAGGTTGAGGACAACCTCGGACGCTGATTAATGGCCATGCGGAGATCCATTTCCATAAGAACCCAAAATATCTTTGTTCCTGCCATCCACGCGACATCCATTGTAGACCATGAGGAAGTGAATTATGCTACCTCCGGCAATTCTTCCTCAAGCGGAAGAAATTGGCTAACCTCTGGCAATTTCCATACAACAAGAATGATTGACAGAAACAACAAAGCGTAGTGGAATGACTCAGTTTCATCCTGGGCTTCGCTTCATTTCACTAGGAACTCTTGACAGAGGTATCTTGCCCAATTAAATTGTATGCCTTTTGCGCACTGTGTAGCCAGGGAAACTACTGGCGTCGAAACTTCATCTGCGTGGCATTTTCGCATCACCTTCCTTGCTAAAATATGGGAAACCAATTGAACTTTTGTATCTATTATAGAAATAATTAAATACCCTCATGACTTCTTAAGGAGGCCATAATCCCTCTTCATCCTTTCTGCAAGGTTTTTTTCCCCAGAATTTCTACAGAACACCTTAGCCGAGTTCATGCTTTTATAAGGAAGGTGCATTATTCTATGAATGAGCATGTCTATAATGGGGATAGGCCCTCCAAGCCATAAACACCCATCGTGCACTAATGTGAGTAGCTGGCACACACATATTGTATTGATGGGGTGCGGTGGTAATGTGGTATCCATAGCAGATTGAGTAACCCTGAGTGCTCAACACCGCGGATCCATCCTCCATTTCCAATGTTGTAACACCTGATTCTACATAATAGACCTTCCCATATATTTTTCGGTCACCAAGTGTGGAAAACTAGCATGATTTTTGAGGTCCCAATCCTCCATTTTCAACAACAGGATCCTTGCAAGCCACAGACCTTCAAAAGGGACTTGTTCAGGTGGTAGGGGCATGGATATGGTGAACTTCTCATAATCTAGGTCCTTCGTGACCTTTTCTTTTCCCTTACGCGAAGGGATATATTTAGGGAGCCTTGTTATAGGTTCCACTCCTTCAGCGTCAATATCTTCTATTCCCTGGGCTTCTTCTGCCTCTAGGTCCACTACCTTCTCCGACTGCTTATCTTTCTTTTGCTTCTGTGTTTTGGTATGCTTACTTGTGGGAGCACGCACTGGTACTGGCTTTTTATCCTTATCTTTCGTGAATTGTTTTGATTTGGTTGGTTGGGTTTTTCTGGTAGGGGTAGGCTTCAGCCTAGGCGACCTCGACACCATAGGCATAGTAGCTGGAAATTCCATACTTACAACTTCACGGCAGTGGTCTTAGAGGAAACATCGCTAGTACTAATGGTTTCATCAGGACTTAGTGTAGACATTTTTTCAAGAAGAAATTTCTGGTTTATCGTAGGAAACTCAACAAATGTGTGGCTCGCAACGAAATCCTCCCAAAATGCTCGGCTCATAGGCAACAAACAATGAAATTCATTAACAATTTTGAGACCACAAAGTGTTATCTGTTGGAATGGAACATGTAATTTATAGGGGGTTTTTAATTTGAATCCGACCGTTCCCCCCTATTTCTGATAATAAATGTTGTTTTGGCAGCATATCTTCAGATATTTTTGCCTTAAATGTCACCAACCCACTCCACTTAACCATCTTCTAGCCGTCAAGTCATGAATAGTAAATTCAACAGTCACTTTCATGTTGTGTTGTGCGACACCTTCCTCCATGGCACAACTTCTTGCATGCAACTTTATGAGTTTTATCTTGATCATTCTCCACGCATCCTGCTCACTACGTTGTCCTCCAAACTGGGCAGTGTAGTTTATAGTCCTGCACTCTCTTGCAACTGCCTGGAGCACTAAGACTATCCTGCCACTATATATTCATTGTGCAGGATCACCTGTATATAATTTCAACCTTCTCCCAGTCACTCTTCTTGGGAAGGGTTCTCCATTCAGCTTCGTGAGTTGAACTGCACCTCCATCTATAATTTCTTTGACAATATGTGGCCCTAACCAATGCATCTGGAATTTACCTGGAAATTTAGTGAATTTACTATCATATAACAAGACAAGATCATTTACCTTGAACATGTGAAGATTGATGTGGTGATCATGCCATGCGTTGTCATGTTCCTTTTGTACTTGTTGATGAAATCCTCCCAAAATCGATCCTCTTCGAGCTCCATCAGCTACATGAGTTGTTCCTCCAAGGCCTCATGATCCGCCATATCTGTTAGGCTTCTATGTGCAAACTGGGCACAATATACTCCATCGCATTACAACTTCGACCCCATATACTAATCTAAATGACGTTTTCCCTGTGAGCTTCTTGCAAGTAGTCCTATAAGCCCATAGTACTATAGGTACACGCACATCCCAGTCATTTCACTGTGCGTTGTAGATCTTTGTCAGCGCATTCTCCAAAATCTTATTCAAGGCTTCAACAGTTCCATTGGCTTGCGAGTTATACGGTGTACTCTTCTGATGGTATACTTGGAATTGTTCAGTCAATGCGTTGATCGTCTCGTTTAGAAAGTGTATACCCTTGTCACTCATCAACACTCTCGGGCAGCCAAATCTAGTTAAGACATAATCAAACAAAAACTTTGCAGTCGTAGCCACTGTACAATCCTTAACCGACTATTCTTCTACCCATATGGTGAGATATTCCATCACAGTGATAATATACTGCGCACCTGTTTTCTTTCCCAGGGGCTGAATTGGACCAATAAAACCAATCGACCATTTCTCAAATGGCTGTAAAGATACTTTAGGATGTAATGGAAACTCATCCCTTCATGATGGTCTACTAGTTCTCTAACATGCATCGCATGCCTTACAATATGCCTTGGAATCCTTGTGCAAACTTGGCCACCAAAGACTTGCGGGAAAAATCTTTTGCACGGTTTCCTTACCTGCATAATGACCTCCTACAACTCCTCTATGAACTTCAGCAAGAATTCTATCTCGCTCAAATTCCGGCACATATCTTCGCAAGATTTCTTCTGCACCCATCTTATACAGATGTCCCTCAATGACTGAAAAATCTGTCACATGCACTACTAATTCCTTATTTTGCTGACTTGTATATCCTTTCGATGTCATCCTCGTGGTCAAGAAGTGGATAATGTCTACAAGATGATCATCTGCTACATGCACCACAAAGAGCTGTGCATCTGGAAACCCTTCCTCCACATTATTAGGCTCCTCTCCTGTTTTGATCCATGACAGATGGTCAGGTCCTGCATTTAACCACCCTGGCTTCACTATGACTTCAAATTTATACTCTTGAAATAATAGCAACCATCTGTAGATCTTCCCCCCAAACACAGGCTTATTGACCAAGTATTTCAAGGCAGAATGATATGTGTACATCTTGAAATTCCCTCCTAACAGATAATGCCTGAATGTTTACAGTGCATACACCATGGTCAATCCTTCACACTAAGTCATTGAATAATTATTCTCGACCTTTGATAATTTCCTATTGGTGAATGTGATAGGATGGTCCATTTCTCCTTCACCGACCTACGTAAACACTGCACCCAATGCAATGCAAGAGACATCCACATGTACGTGAAACTCCTTTTACCAACCAGGGAATACCAAGATCGGTGCAGTGACCATTTTTTCTTTCAAGACATCTAGGTTGCACTGACATTCATCATCCCAACAGAATGTTGTGTCCTTCTTCAACAATTTCTCCATGGGCACAGTAATTTGAGCATAAGCTTTGATAAATTTTCTATAATATCCCATATGTCCCAATGTCACACGTAACTGCTTGACGTTCCTTGAGGCCTCCAAATTCACAATTACTACAATATTTGTAGGGTCCACCATCAATCCTTGCTTGCACACCACATGACCCAGCAAGATCCCAAAGGGAACATAGAATATGCATTTCTTCAAATTCAGCGTGATCTCATGTTTGCAACACGTATCCAACATCAGGCTCAGACTTTCTACATGGCGCTTTACTAATCCAAACACCGTTTAGTCATCAAACTAGATTTCCAGGAACTTATGAATGAACTCCTTGAATGTCGCTATGACTACGCGGGAAAATATCACAGGTGCATTCTTAAGCCCAAATGGCATCATAGTGTATTGAAAACAACCCCTCTCAATTGCGAAGGTTGTCTTGCTCCTATCCTCGAGAGTGATCTTGATCTGATGATACTGAGAAAAACTGTCAGTGAAGGAATAGGTCTCCTACCCTCCAACATTGTCTAATACTTCATCGGTAAACGATGTTGGGAATGGGTCATGGACACACACATCATTAAGCTTCCATAGATATATGCAAATCCTTATTTCACCTTTTAGTTTCTTCTCCTAAACCACCTTCGAGCTCATCCAATCAAATCCTTCAACAGGTTCTATGCTGCCTGCCTCTATCATTTTATCCAGCTCTTAGCAAACCTTCTCCTTATATTTAGAATTAAGCCGATACGACCTATGTTTAATAGGCTTCACGTCCAGATTCAGAGTGATCTTCATAATGCCTGAGTCACCAAATATGCCCTTCAAATCTAAAAACTTATTAGGGAAGAGATCCTGGTATTCACGCAGTAACTCAGCAACTTTATCCATAGTAGCATCATCCCAATAATCTTCAATTTTTGCAAACTTCGATTTTGCTTCAGTGCCAATGTTTACTTGATTTGTCTTCAACGGTGCGGAGATGTCAGGGTTCTTTATTTGTGGGCCTTTGACTTCGCGATTCCCTTCTGCCTCTGGAATATTAATGTTTCTTAGATCTTCATCTTCCTCTTCAGCGGTCACATTATAGCATTCCAGTGCCTAGCATAGCTGGGTGCTCCAATCTGGTTGGGTCCATTCCATAGGTTCCGTCGACATTCTGAAGATGACCGCCTTAATCTCCTATAGAGCTTCATCAATGCTTGTGAAGCCGTCTTCAAAGATGAAGATCAATAAGAATCCTTCCCTCAATATATCCCATTTCATCAAGCCATGGCGAAGCTCCATTTCCAGATATCAGTTCATGGGAATTGTATCCATAGTATGGAAAAATATGTGTACCCACTCTGGTTGCAGTTTTGTTCCCCACGCTTTAGTCCATTTCACTAGGTGATCATGTGAATCGTCCCTTCCATTATATTTCTTAGTCATTCTAGTGTTAACACATCCAAATCGCAACTTCATCATTCTTTTGTAATCTCTCCATCCATCAAAGCTATCCTTATGCGTACCCCACCATTGTGCAGGCGTAGTGCTTAGTGCCAAATCTAAAGATTGGAAGCAGTGATCCTCAGGGACTTCATTCTAAAACTAATCCAAAAACAAATCTATGTCAGTTAAACCATCATAATAGGGTAATTTCCTTACCTCCAATGAAACATAGCATAACGACTTCATCATCATATTGCATCGCAAAGTAGACACTTCATGCAAGCGGTTCTGCCAATGCTCTAATTCCTCATCTGAATCAGAGGTGCAGGAACTCTCCCGATCCCATGCATTCCATCCATCTGCTGTTGGATTGATCCAATCCTGATATTGTGTTGTTATTTTGTAGATTTGATCCAGTTCATCATCACTTTCTTCATAATCTCAGACTGGTTCAGTATAGCGCACCCCTTCTATAGGTTCCAATGGTACTACAAACCGAAGTGATTTTCTTTCAAATGATATTGTCCTCTTCTTCAAATTGATGACCACATTCATATTAATGGCCCAGTCAATTCCTAGGAGCATGGGGTATGGATTACTATCATCGACGATCTCTATAACCTCAAAGTCGGCCATCACACTCACACCTTCTATATCAATAGTTACTCCATATAATCGTCCCATGGGGATGATTTTCTATTGGTTCGCCATCCTAAGCTGAATCTGAGACCACTGTAGCACAGGTCTCCCCATTCTTTCCCATGTTTGTTTTGGTAATACATTTGCATAAGACCTCATATCCAAAATGGCCTGGTCCATCTCATATTCACCTATCTGCACGATGAGCCCCATCTTGCGCCCTGTTCGTGCCTTATGTTTGCCAATTTTCTGACCACCCGGTGTCCATCAGGGACCTTCTCTTTACTGGTGCATTATTGTATTAATTCTTGTAGGCCTTCCAAAAGTTTTATATTGCGCAACAGTTTTATGCAGGTCTCCAAAAACATAGTAAGTACAGAGGGATCAACCTCTGCAGGCACACTAGTTTCTTGCACCTTGTCATGGCTTCCTGAGGTGGAGGTCTCACCAAAGCTCTTCTTGGCTTCCATAAATGTTTCCTTAGCACGATCCAAATTAAAGCTAACTTCCTTCTTTGGGGCCTTGCAAACCCATCCATCCTCTTCAGGCTACTTACTTTTATCATCACCAGTCGTTATTCCACTTCTCAGCACTATATTCACATTTTGAGCCTTCTTGCAGGGCTCATCTCTCATCATCTATAATTTCTGTGTAGGCTACTGAGGTTTGATTTCTTCTCTTGCATTTTAGCTATCCGTATCGGGAATTCTTCTATAGTATGGTCAAACTGGATGCAGTATTGAAATGATGGGCATGTCTGATTCTGACACTCTCACGCGTAGTTCCCTATCCATCCGCAGTTGTAGCAGATAATATGACCGTGACCTCTACTAGGTCCTCCTCCTCCTTGGCCCCATCCTCATCCTTGATAATCTTTGTGCACTCCTTCGGCGCTCTACACTGGAAACCAAGTTTCTACTTGCATCCGGTATGTAGGTTTTCTTTCCATCATCAACTCATAGCTTTGACCGTGGCGCTCATTGTGGCCCACCTATTTGCATAAGTTACAGAACAACTACTGGGGTGTCTAGACGAACTTTTGAAGTAAATGACAATTATCTGTCACATGTTGTCCAACAATCTGACAAATAGCGCACCATAACACAACCCCCATGCTAAGCCCTATGGGGGCTTCTAGCTTCAAGGGAATTGGCCCCCCTCCTACAATATAATTCCCGTACACTGGACAGTGGTCTTTATCATGCCCTTGGCCCTTTCACTTCAAACACCAAACTTTCATGCGCACTTCTAGTTTAGTCTCCTTGTCTTTCTTCCAACTCTGTAATTTTAGGTGTAGGCTCTGTAACTGAGAGTGGATCTGTTGTACCCCTAAGGTCGCATCCTAAATAGGTGATGCATGCAACCTCATCATGGTTTCCAAGGCTTCTTCATGTGTTCCAATATTCTATTGTGACAGAGAAATTATCAGGTGGGGCAAAAGTGAAGATATAAACCATTCTCGATGCAGACTATTTGTGAGTTGCATGTTAGCTTCTTGAATTTGACAATTCAACCTTTGATCTAATTCCCAAGGCGTCTCATTGACCCTCATCATGATTTCCTTGAATCCAATTACTCAATTTGAGTCATACTTAGTCTTACTAAACTCCTTGTTTAAAGATGCCTTGGTCTCTGCCAGCAATGCAAGATGATTATCAGAACAATACTTAATATACCAAGTTATAGTGAAATCCTACAAAGTGGTAACAAACTGTGCCTTATTTATATTGTCATCAATAATCTGTTGTACTGTCCAAACAACATTCGCAACAAACCAAAACTGATCTATATCTTCACTCCCTATGCCCTTGAAAATCGATAGCTTCATCACGTTCGCCATGTTGAGAGGTGGTAGAGGTGTGGGCGAAGGTGTATGCGGTGGAGGTGGGGGTGGACGTGGAGTGGAAGGATGATGTGTTCACGGCAAGCACTTCAAGGTGAAGGTTGTACCACTCCTTCATCATCACTTGAAGGAGGTCTGATCAACAAAGTACATTCTTGACCTGATCTCTCTCGATCTCTGAATAGTCTTCTGCTTCATGTAGCTCCGAATATCAAGGCAATGGCATCACCATTTTTCACATAACAACATTTTAATCCAAGTATTCAATGATCTTAAATACTTACCATGCGATCCTTTGAAAAATTATCACTTCGCTTTGCCATAGCTGACCGAGGTATCAACTGCAAATTCTGTAACAAATCCACCCATAATTCGATCGAGCCAATGATCAACAACCTACATGATCTTGTTTTAAGAAGCCTCTAATCGTCACACTAATTCTAGAGTCCACACTATAGGACTATCGAGCTTCCACCTTCCTTGACTATCTATTAATTTAGCTAACCACTCATACAGTTCAATGGGAAAAGTGCAGAAGAAATCTCGTGTATCTATGTATATAGATACATGTTCAACCACTCTTCTTTTGACAAGCGCGGAATCTTGTTTTCTTGCGCCGCAAACTCGGGAATCTTCCAATCCAACAATTTTTCAATTTATTTCTTGGTCGAATTCCAATGATGCGACATCACACATCTCCTTCAAGCAGATCCCGGTCCTAACAACGAAACCATTTGTTGGCTTAGGGGGTCCTAACCCAGGTTCAGAGTTAGCTACGCCAACCAAAAAAACCCTACACTACTAGCCCATTTGTCAACAACCCACGTAGCTCAGGGTACAGTCTCACTCGAAGCAGTATGGGGGGATGCAAGAACCAAGTCTCTACATCGATAGACTAGTGTGATGTCTTCTACCGCCTCAAATCTGCCTTTGCGCAGATAGATAACTTCTTAGGGCTCATCGCTAAAAATTTGTTAAACAACCTCTAGACCTTCGCAAAGGTCTACAATCCATCCTTGCGAACCTTCAACGGTCAATTTGTTTACTTACGCGCATCAGAGGGAAGTCCTAAATTAGGATTCGCATAGATTTACTTAAGTTATTAATAAACATCATAGAATTTATTAGAGTCTTCGTGAAAGTATTTAAACATGCTTTGCGTACATCAATAACACTTATTCAAGAGAATCGTGTAACATTCAATCAATATTCCATAAAACACATTATTCATTGACAACACATAATAATAACATAAATAACAGAAATACGCAAGAATTCTTCGGAAATTGTCTTTATTGATCTTCAATTCAAAGTTACACACTCAAAAACTACCCTACGCACTTAGCTGTGGACTCTACCTAGGCCTTTGTGAACTCAGTTGCAGACCCTTTCTTCTATCTTCCTCACTTCCCTTCGCCATCCCTTCCTCCTACTACTTCTTCCTTATTGGCTTAGACTTTCTAAGCCACATCTATTTATGTCCTTTTTCATACAATGCCATGGTACGCAGACCATGGTTGAATCTCAAAACTGACGCAAACTTAACATAAAACAAGGGGCTAAACCCCTTTGACTCTTATTCATCTACGCACTCTGTATCCACAAATCGTGGTGACTTTACATATTTACAAAAATTGTACCAAAACTTGGGCCAAAACTGACCCAGGAGACCCTATCCCAACACCTAATAGGAGGAGCCAAGGTGAAAAGTCCTTTACATGAGTGATGAGGGTGTATATATGACAAATGGGATGATCATTCATCTCCTTTGTGACTCTTGGACTACCCTCATGAATGTTTGACTTCTCTATGACCTTTTGACTCTTAGATGATTTTTCACATTCTATACATGTCTCTTGGACTTCCACTTTACATTAGATTTCTCCAATTTTGAATTTACATAATCCACAAATGATGTGGAAAATGATGACTCATGACATGACATGACGCTGATGACACGACAATGTCAAGCCACTATTTTTTGTTTCTTTCCTCACGTCTTCTTCAGAGATGGAACATGCTCTTCTTCTTCCTCATCCACATGGCTTGAAGATAAGGAGTCTTCAATGTGATCTTAATCTTCAGCTTTTGTCGCAATCTGGTGTCCCTTTATCTTTCTTGATTGATCAACTTGTTTTCCTAGCAGGGTCTCCCTCTCCATATCCTTCATCATCCTCATATAATAAGATGATAGAATACATACACCTAAAATCTACTCATGACTAGACATGCTTCATGATAACCACTGACTCCGTTGGAACCGGGAGACAGGTTGAGAGATAGGCTCAAGGATTACGTAGTTGCACAACTAAGGAAGTCAAGGGTCAGGACTAAGCCTTGAGACTGCGCAGTACACAGTTCAAGCAGACTAGGGTTAGCCATCTGCATAGTTGAGGGGCTCAATGGGTCAGGCTGAGGGCTTGAGGCTTGAAGATGGTCACTACATAGTTCCAAAGGGAAAGAGGTGAAGGGATTGCATAGTTGTGTATTTCAAGGGCTCAAGGCTAAGGCTCAATTCTTGAGACTGCTCATTGCATAAAGGAGACTAACTAAAGTCAAGGACTGTATAGTTCTAGAGCTCAAGGGTTGGGACTGAGCACTGAGACTGCACAGTGTGTAGTTCTCAAAGGCAAGGACTGCGCATTGCACAATGCCAAGATGCAAGGTAGAAGCTTGAGGACTGAGACTACGTAGTGTGCAGTTCAGGAACGCTGAGTGATGCCAGGTTGCTTGGTTGAGAATTTTTCTAGATTTGGTTAAGTGTGGGATGAATGAGTGAAAATGAACAAGGACAAGCTTTAGCATTATCACACACTTAGAATACTTCAAGACACAACATAGATCACCCAGAACACATGGGCAACATATTTTCCTCAATGCGAAGACATTGCAACAAAATTTCCCAAGTGCGACAATGAAGATACACTTCATGATGACAATGATGAAACTTGTGCGACAATGCTTAAAACTTTGGAAATGAGTGTGATACATGTCTCCATGATAAGAATGAATCATTAACATGAATATCATCCCTTGAAACAAAACAAAACTACATTTGTGTAATGTGGAACGCTTGATCCGAATTTAAATAAGAACGCAAAAAATTGCAGATATAACCATAGATACAGAGATGCAATAGAAATAACACTTCATTTCATTAATATCAAATACTAAAGTATGTTTACAAACAAAATGGGAATAAGACTAGCTCGAGCAATGGTGGCTTATCTCTAAGAAGAGATGTGGTGGCTACATGCCTTTGAATTGTGTTACAATGAGACTCAAAGGCCTATTTATTATTTAGAAACAATGGAAAACCCTAAACATCCAAAAACCAAATCCTAGGAGATGAAGCACCAAGCTATGGGCCCCGTTTGGGTAAACTGGTACATCAACTTCCCGGGGTCGTAACTTTGGCATACGATCTCTGTTTAACACACACAAAATACCTCATTAGAAAGATCTATCCGAGGACTACAACTTTTGGATGCCCAAAATCAAACAATTACCCACTGTTGGCCCCCGTTTTCCCAAAAAAACATCTTTTAGGGCCTCAAAATAGCTCTGAAAGTTCAAGACCCAAAAAACTGCCAAAAATAGTAAATTGTGCTACAAATAAGGAAACTGAAAAAATGAAAGAAACATTGGTGGGGGTCCAAGTGGAATAGGTAGGTGGCCACCAATATCCACCTCGATCAACGCTTTCCATGCTAAAATATGACACTTTGATTTTCTTTCAAACGAGACAATAATACTTAAAGAAAACACATGTGATGACTCTTAATACTTGCAAAGATATTATGCAAAATAAAAGTAGGCTCTAAAATTTGGACGTGGGACAAAATTTTGGAGGTTGTTGTAGTAGCGACAACACTTGGCGACACACTAGTAGAATTCCAACTTCTCTTCCATGGTTACTTCTTTTGTGCAGGGTCTAGTTCCTTAGGGAGTATTGATTCATCATTCAAATCACTTTGGTTTCCCCGCTTACCTCATGCATAAATATAGTCCCCTTTATCGTTCCTCAATTGAACAGACGCATAGATCTAGCCATATCAAAATGTTTGGAATCAGGGGAAGGGTAATGTTATTCATGAACTTTAGATTTTCAGAGTAAAGATAGCTATTGATCAAACAGTAAAGTGAACTAGTGCGCATTTTTTTGAGGTAGTAAAAAATCACCCGATTTTGAAAAGTGGTGATCCCAGAATGCGCTTTTTTTTTAAACATATTTTTGACACTTTAAATTTTCTTATGTATCAAGTATGAACATTTTTTTTTCAATGTTAGTGATTTTCATGTTGATTTTGAAAAGTGTTGATGTAGCATCAACACATTTTTTTAAATGTTAGTGATTTTCATGCTGATTTTGAAAAGTGTTGATGCAACATCAACACATTTTAGAGGGCTTTTTTTCTTTTTTTCTTTTTTTCTTCTTCTTTTTTTTTTTAGTGATTTTCATCTTGATTTTGAAAAGTGTTGATGAGCATCAACCCTTTTTGTTTAAAGGACTTAGTTTTTACACTTCAAATTTTCTAATGAATTAAGTGTGGATAATTTTTTTTAAATGTTGGTGATTTTCATGTTAGTAATAAAACATAAAAATAAAAATAAAAAAAAAATGACCAAAAATAAAAAGAAAAAACAAAACAAAAACCACTAAAAAATGTAAAAAAAAACGAAAATTAACTCGTTCAAAAAAAAAAAAAAAAAATATGAAAAACAAACAAAAAAAACAAAAAAAAAATTAAAGAAAAAACAAATTAAGCTAAAAGAAATCTAAAAAAACATTTTTTAATTAAAAAAAATAAAAAAAAAATAAAAAAAAAAAAAAAAAAAAAAGAACCACAGGCAAAAACTAACTTGAATAATTAAAAAAATTAAGGAAAAAAAAAATCAAATTTTAAAATAAAAAAATTAAAGTATTTAAATTAATAATTAAATAAACCAAATTAAAAAAAAAAAAAATTAAGAATTCCTTTCTGGAAATTAAAATTATAGAAATAAAGAATAGCATAAAAGAAAATCAAAATAACAAACAAATTATAAAATTAAATTAATAAAAAAAATTAAAAACAAGATTTAAAAAAACAAAATTAAGAAATAACATGAAAAGGGAAAAAAAAAACCATTAAAAAAACAAAATCAAAACAAATCAAACAATTAACACAACGAAATTTTAAATAAATTAAAAACAAAAATAATAAAAAAACAAACAAACAAACCAAAAAAATAATAGAAAAAAATAAAAATATTAAAATAATTTTGTTGATTGAGGCTTCTGTGATCTATAACAAGATTGAGAAAAGTTTTTCAGCGTAAATCACATGATAGAATAATTGTTGACGTGTTTCAAACCAACAAGTGTGGTTCATCTTTAGGACAAGTTGAAGAACCAGATCATGGCTAAATATTAAATAGGGAGCGCAGATCATCCAACGGCTAGGTTTGACTAAAAACAACTATATTGAAAAAAAAACGGCTATATTAGTACAGACATGATAAACAGCTAAGAATGACCAAGAACGGTTAGAATTGATTATTCAACATGTTTAATTAAACAATATTGTTATGTTAAAATATTATTTTAATATTTATCCTGAGTTATTTAGGTGAAAAGATAATCATATTTAATAATAATATTAGGGAATATTATATTAAAAATGCTAGAAATAATATATCTAGGGATACTCATTGTTAGTAATCGGAAGGATTTAATAATAATTAAAAATAAATATTATACTATTATTATAATAATGTCATAGTATTCAACTTATTATTAATGTCTAGTGTAACTAATTAATATAAATCTAATAAAAAGGAATAAGTAATAATAGATCTATGT
>APFE030714221.1:0-15294 GCA_000404065.3 Pinus taeda
CCCACTCGGTTGTCCATCCAGCCCCGCCGTCCCTCACCCGACCTCCCACCCGCCCATCGACCTGCCCGCCCGCTCCTTAGGGGTGGCTGGGCAATTCTGATTGTACAAATAAAAAGTCTATGATATATTTTTGTTGTTAATTTAAGTTAATATGTTTTTGTTATTTACTGATTTATGTGTTTCTATTTTTCAGGAAAATGGCATCAAAGAAGATTTCTGTGAATCTTTCTGGACCAAAGACTCTTAAAGGTGCATCTTCAAGAAATATTGGTGAACGAACTCCACTTGAGCTCATGGCTACAAATCTTTCAAATGCCTCAAGTGATAAGAAGATGATTTCAGACTGGAAGAATTCAAAAGAGGTGAAATTTCCATTAAGAATCTGGTATGTGAAAGAAAAAGAAAGCAAAAATGTCACAATATATCTATATATTGATATACTGAATGATAATGGAATTTTTGAGGTGATGGAAAGAGTCATAGATATGTGTTCGGTACTAGACACTGAAGTTGTTTTCATACTTACAAAAGCTCCCGAGTCACATAAAAGGATTAAATACCGACTATCATATTCATTGTATGACACGAGAGAGGTATCTACAAAGTTGTGTAAACAAATCGTAAATGAGATGACACAAAACCTCGTAAGTATTGTTATTTATATTTGTATTTTGCGTTCTTGAAAGTGTCTCGCTATATTTTTTTAACTTTGTTTTTATTGACATATGATATTTTGTTTGACGGAATTTTGTTGAAAGTTGTTCAATTAGGTTGGGAGGCATTCATTTCATAGAGCATAATATCATGAAATTTGTCAACAGTTTTTACTCAGTGTCAGAAGAAGATATGGAAAACAAGCAAAATGTAGTAATTGATGATGCTACAAAACTACATCCAAAGAATCAGAATAAAAGGCCTCTGGTGGATAAATCTAGCAAGGGTAAACAAGTTACTTTTGAGGACGATGAAGTTGAAACTGACAGTGAATCATATGTTGCCATTACTGAAGATGACATTGGAACTAAGAAGAGTTGTAAAAGACCAAAAGTAATAATGCCCAAGAATAAATCTGTTGGGAATGTTATGACAAAGAAAAGTAAAGTTGAATATTTTGAAGTAGTCATTACTAGCAGTCAAGAACCTAGTGAAACTTCAAAAGAAAGTAGAGAAATCATTACAACAGGAGTTGATTTAGAGGATGATATTATCAAAACAAAACAAAATGCCATTTGACAGAATTTGACAAAGAGAAACTTAATTGATGGTGGTCGTACATTTCGGCTTAATATCAGACAAACCTATAAGGCAAGTGAAGGACAATGTCAATATCAAGTTAGAAAGCCACATCATCTGCATGTTCACAACTTGAAGACATTGATGAGGTACAATCCATATGCTCATGTGTTAGTTATGTGCTTCTTGTGAGTCCCACTTCAAGTTCCCACAAAGAAGCATTGATAAGTCAAAATGTTTTGAATACAATTAATTATGTGCTTGGGGGGAACCATTCTGTTGAAGCTCAAAGACAATTGATGGAGGAATATCCTAATAACCCACATTTTGAAACAATGAAATGTATCATTTATGCTGGCTTATCAAATACATAAGCAAAGTTAGTGGCATGGGATCATAATTCAGATAATGAATATAGGATGTCTATGACTTTAATCCAAAGGGTTAGATTTATTCATAGTGAATTTCAAGAAAAATGTGGTGGGGATAGGATAAATGTTATTGCAGATTTCCGAAATGAATGTTGTATGGAAATAAGCTATCAAATTGAAGGGAAAACCAATTCAAAAGGTGGAAAAGGCAACAAAAATGGTGATTTATTCAGAGGTGTTGATAACATTTTCCAATTGGCATTTAGAACTAGAGATGTTTGGAAGTTGATTGATGAGATTTTTAGCATGTGGGAAGACATTGGCTTTAAAAACCAGAGGGTCAAAAAGTCTAAGCCATTGATATGTAGCAATAGTAAATCAGCTCCTGAAATGAAGCAACATCCAGACGATATGACTATCACACCTTGGAGGGCGATGCAAGGAGTGAAAGATGAAAATTTGTCAAAACAATATTATCTCGTGTGAGGTCAGGGGAATTATCATTTGAGGAAATGTCTGGAGAATTTCAAAAGTAAGTTTGTTGAGTTATTTTTATTTATTTTTAGATTATATTTATCTTTTAAATAAAACATGTTGTTCTTGGTAGTATTTGTTATACGAATCATTATATTAACTTTTTGTTACTTTATCTATGCAGTCACAAAGTTTGCATGAAAATTCAAGAACAAATGGTTAGATTGTTGAATGAAGATAGTTGGGATGATGTTGTACGCAACTATCCAGATTCAAGTTCTACATCAATATTAAAAGCTTTTTATCTTGCATTTAAAAAGGTATCTTGATTTATACATTCATACTTATTCATCTTTGTACTATTTTTAATTTATAACTTACACATATATTTGTTTATTTTATAAAAGATGAGAAAGGATGATAATGGAGTGCTAGATAGTTTCAAAACTTTTATTGAAAAAGTAAAGATCGAAAGTCTGAGGAAGCAATGTTTTAAGAATGTTGAACTTGATCCAATTCTTAATCATTTCATTTGGAATGGGCTAGACACTATTCAATATCAAGTAATACAAAGCGATTGTGAAGACATTGCTAAA
Source organism: Pinus taeda (assembly GCA_000404065.3). NCBI lineage: Eukaryota > Viridiplantae > Streptophyta > Pinopsida > Pinales > Pinaceae > Pinus > Pinus taeda. Next base: position 2,675 of record APFE030714221.1, read on the forward strand.
CTCATATCTAAAAGGGATTATGCCCTAGTCATTGCAGATATTCCCCATGCTTTCAATATTCCAAACATTGACCATGATAGTGACCCTTATACTTATCAAGCTCTTAGTAAAGTGGTTGCGGGATTTGTAGAAGTCACGTCATCACCGTTATGGGGATTTGTGACATTTCATTCTGACACACAATTGGCAATGATATTGTCAAGCTTCAAGGGGAAAACAAATTTAAGGATGCAGCTTACATGGTAATACGTTTAAAATGTATATTTGATTAATGTTGAAAATTTCATTTATGTACAAGTTAATTGAACTTTTACTATTTTATGTTACAAACAAAAGTCAAATCTTCTTAACAATGAAGATCAACAATTTATAGATGATTGTGAGTTCATTCATATTAATAGTTGGACAAAAGATGATAGCCATATGTCTATGATTTTTAATCGGGTAGACAGAAAGAGTCATAGCGAAATACTGACTTATGATGTTGTTGTGAGAAAACTAACATATGAAGACAAAGATGCAAAGGATAGATAGTTAACATTTATAAAAAACCACAATTATTGATTAACTATCTTATAGACATATGTTCAAATGAAGGAGATTGGGTTCTGGATTTATTTTTTGGCTCAGGTAAGTTTTATTATATGGAATTGAATTTCAATATGTTATTTTTTAATTAATATGTCATTGTACTAATTTAGTTCATTATTTCTTTTGTGCTTGATAATTAGGTATAACACTAGCATGTTGCCTTCAAAAAGGAAGAAATTGCATTGCAATTGAAAAAGATCCAGTACAGTGTAATTTCATTCAGCAAAGAATTAATGCTCTTCAATTTCTCCCAGATGCAATGCAAGAAATTGTGTTGAAGAAAGGGGACTTTAGTGAATCACATGTGGCAAAAAAGACAAAGGAACCCCAACCACTATTACATGGAATGTTTAGAAAGACATACATTGGGAGATTCACATACATCAAAGATCCATTAGAAGAGGAAAATGAGCAAAAGGAAGCAGAAAATATTGTGGAAGAAGACAATGATGAAACTCTAGAGGACGAAGAATTTGGATTACGTGACATTGTTGATTAAATTTAAGTTATGTTTGGAAATCAAGCTTTGCAATGTTTTGACTTTGACATTTTATGAGAAGAATAAACACTCAATTAAAGTTGTTATGCGTTCAATATTTGTAATATGTGATTTTTCGCATTGATTTTTAAGTTAATCATTATTTTTTGAAAAAAAAAATTGATTATTATTATTTTTTTGACATGAAATTCATAAAAAAAAAAAAAAAAACTATTATTTAAACATTCTTAGATAAAATTTTCGGATAAAAATTGTGATTCTGACATGTCAATTCTAGCAAAAAATTATCAAAACGTGTGGTTTTTTAGTTATATTTATGTTAAAAATTGCTATTTTTATGTCCATTGTTAAAAAATATTGTTTTTTAGAAACAATTATTTCATGTGGATTGAAAAATTAACTAAGGATGTATAAATATGTAGAATATCGAAAATTCAAAATAACGACCTTCTAATTTAAAAATGTAAAACAATAAAAACCTCACCACAAAAAAATTAAAATTAAAATAAAAAACAAGAAAATATGAAGAAAACGACCACTTCAAAAATGATCAAATTTACACATTTTATACATTATAAAATTTAAAGCCAAAAAATAGGTCTTTTAAAAAAAGGGTTTGATGCAGAATACCTACTTTTTAAATCAACATGAAAATCACTACCATTCTAAAACGTAATGTACACAAAAATAATTAAAGTGCCAAAAAATATGCTCTAAAAAAAACATGTGTGTTCTGCATCACCCATTTTCAAAATCAGGTCACTTTTTTGCTATCTCTACGAAACAGGTAACAGTGTCAGTTTCCGTTTCAAAGTTTACATTGATCTTAGTTGCCATCCTTTATTGTTGTTAACTTCTTCCAATACAAACGCCCACCATGGGATACCTTCAACCCATCTTATGTTCCACTTCCCCCAATAATGTGAGGGTTTCGCAGGAAAATCCCCTTCGAATGGCATGGGGCTTGACAATACATAAATCACAACGCATGACATTACCAAAGGTGACAGTGGACATTAGAAACACAGACCGACAAGGCTTAACATTCACTGCCATCTCCAGAGTTAGAACCTTGGCTGATCTTTGCATCTCTCCACCATTTCCCTTCAGCTGCTACTCTTGCATGCAAGGAAATGCTTACATCAAACGTATGCAACAAGAGGAATCCATGTTAGAATCAAAGTCTTTATAACCAACTACTATCTGATTGTTGCATCTAGTCCCTTGTGATTCCCTTTCAGTAAGTATAATTTTGATTCAATTTCAATATACTTGTTTTCTTTTACAAATATTTGCTGCAAAACTCACTTGAAATTTCAATATTTTTTTCCTTTCTCAAATAAATAAAATCTTCCTCCTCCACAGCTTTCCATCCTTGTAGTGCTTTTGCATTTCATCAATGTTTTACACTCTCCTTTACTTGTACTAATAATATTATGATTATGATTTCCACTTATGGCACTCAAATAAATCAACAACTCTTGTTTTTCCCCTCTTGCAAACTATCAAGATGGATAGCAAGTTCGTGTCCCTACTATATGGATACTGTAAAGAGATACGTGTCGAGCAACTTACACTTCTTGACATAAGGGCCAGACACCTTTCGTGCCCTATCTTACTTCTCCACCGTCTATAGTCAACTATTAACCTTCTTAATAAGATGAAGGCCTTCCTGCAACACATTATACATATTCATCAAAGAGATAATGTAAAAAACTTTCCTATGGATTGGCAGTCCCACAATTCTCACCTTGGTATTGTTGTAGATACAAATTGGTGTTGTCGTTGCTCGACTGTATATATGAATAGTAGTGAACGCAAAATATTGCACTTTTCTTTGTACCTCTTCCATCACCAATATTTATGCAATTTTGTTTGTGCCTTTTCCTCTAATTTAGTACACAACAAACAAATATATCTGGAACTTAAACAACCAATTTTATAAGCTTCTTAAGATTATAAATGGATAATCCTTCTTTTTGTTAATTTTAATATCAAGCCATAACTTGTTTCAATTTGATAAGACCTACTATTATTGTTAAACCTTTAAATTGAAGGTTCACTATTAAATGTAAAGGCATCTACACATCATGTCTTCAAATATTTGCCTGCTATACTTGTCTCTTTCTAACCGGTTTTATATTCATTTCAATTAAATACTCTTGCCAAGTTCGTTATAGTATGGTTACATGTTCATTGCAAGTTCATTATACTATTGTTACACGCTCCTTTGTTGTATCTGATTCGATTCTCAATCATTTCACTGTTATTTGATCGTTCCTTTAAAGTTATGGAAAGTCACTATTATAAGGTTCTCAGGTTATTTGTTGTTGTTTTTCTTTGCGATTGGTTATGATTTGGGTTATTTCCAATAAAACGCTTATGAGTTTTGTTATTTACATTTCTGGGATAAACACAGGGTCGATTATGAAAGATCTTTTCCTTTCAATCTCAATCGAACAAATGATCCACTACACCATTAAAGATTTAATTTGCGTTGACCTTACTAAGTTTGTTGTTGATAAAACCTTGTTTTAAATCTTAAATGATTAGGATTAATTAATAAATAACCCCCGAGACCAAACTCATGTTACACCATGTGGCAATGAATCTTTAATAAACAAATACCAGAACTTTAGGCTATTGGAGTATTCTTTTGAAAACCTTTATAGCCAAAGTTCGATGAATATAAAGTTAAAACTACCACAAATAACACACAATGCGTATAATAACACACTATAGGAGAAATACCCATATCAGAGTTTTTGTTACGAGTCACATTATGAAAGTTGTGATAAAACAAATTTCCAATATTTATTGGACCCACCTGCCACATCATTTCTTTCGCTCCCTAGTATCAGGGATCAAAGATTTTCACTTGAGCAAGCTTTTAAATACATGCTTTAACCCCGTATAGAAACTACCTACATACGAATTCTAAAACACAGAAAATAAACAATAGCGAGAGCATAACACATAAAAAAATATACACAAAGATTTTCCCTTGGATCCCAAAACTGAGACTACCAGATTGATTTTTCATTATGTTCCTTTCAATGTTACAATACATATATACATGCCGAAGCATCCAATACCATAGACCGAAAACCATCGCGCCCAAAACTATGTGCGAAAACCATAGGTAGGTTCGGCCACCTAATATAGGGTCTAAAAATGTTTTCCTCGGGGCATTGCCCCGGACCCCGTAGAGAGGGGCTAACCGCCCCCCTAGAATCCCCAATATAGGGGGGCTGCAACCCCCCTGTGAGCCCACCGCTGCGTAGTCGACGCAACGAGGGGGGGGGGGGGCTTTTCTCCCCCCTCTAACCCCTCGGTTAACTAGGAGAGCTAGTCGTGGAAATAATATAACACAACCCAACATTAAAACTCCGATCTATGATAAGTGATACAATGCTCCCTCTAACCTTCGATATTCTCTTCATGCCCATTTCCCAATGCGCCTCCACCTTTGACTTTCGATATGTTCCAACCTCCGATATCCATTTGCGTCCCCAAATTGTCACACTTTGGTTTCGTCGTTGCAAAAGCTCAGTGGTATTACTTATACGTGGCAAGAAATGAGTGGTATCGCAAGTAAGCTCATCAAAACTTCTAAAATGAGACAAAATGAAATAGTTGCGATATTGGGTGGCTCTAATATCACATTCAACTCCCTGCTTCTCTTTACACAACTCATAATTCAAAGAGACCAAACCCCAATCACATAAATCACAGATTTGTGAAAGAATCTCCTATTCTCATAATGTCTCTCTATTATATTCTCTACTCTATCTCATGCATTCCCTCCCCGCCCCCCACTCATCCCCCCCTCGACTCATCCAAAAAATAATATTTATACAAGGAGAAATACCAACGATTCCCCCATATCTCTCAACAACAGAGTTTATTAAAAGAATATAGATCTGGAGGTTATGCTTCTATTGGAGCTCTGGTTGAATATAGATTGTCATGGTTAAGAAAATGCCTAGCTTGGTTAGTGCTTTGATAAGATTTTACAGCTCGCTTGGAACTGATAGGTGGAATTCACAGGTCCAAAACCAATAAAAAATCAACAACTTTTCAATTAATATAACAACGCCCCCCTGCAGATGACAGGTGGCAAGCATAGGAGTTTATCAGAACAATTGCATAGTGGAAGTTTTAAACTTAGTCGCACAACAATCTTATGTAAACGTCCGATGTAATGGCCGCGATGTTTGAATTAAGCCATGGTTTATATGTGTATTGGATCCATAACTTATCGGAGATCAGAGGAAAGGGTCTTATCAAACATTTTAGATATGTGTCATTCCAAAAGTTTCGATATACAAGCAAACACTCTTTTACAATTAAACCAATTCTATAATCATATTGGGTTCGAAGGTGATGACGTAGGCAGACAGGTGACAAGTGAAAGGTAAGTCATAGATCTTCCGATATCGGAAATTTCTAACGTGATTACATACGGGAGCTCCAATATGGAATGAGCGCGATATCTTTTAAAACAAGAATTAATACCATATTGGAGCCTTGTAGATATCGGAGGTTGAAAGGATTGGTTATCGAAATATCGGTGGAGTGCCATATCAGAATAGCGGCGGGATGATATATCAAAGATTTTTAAAATGTGTTCTGAAACAAAACCCTGATATGGGTAACCCCGATAAACGAGAGTGTAAGCGATCACGTGTAACGTAAAGGGAGGTGGGAATAATATAACAAAAAGTGGGTTCTCCATAATACTTTAGCCACTTTATAACATATAAATGAACTACAACCACTTGGTATGAGGTTCGAAACTTTTGGATATCGCGGATTTCAAATGAATTCCTCTGATACTAAAGTTGTGATATATTAATATGTGCACCACTTGTTTTTTTAATTAAGGCTTAAAGCCTATGAATGATTCTTGGTCTCGGGGGCTATGTATAAAATCAAATAAAATATTTACAATTGAAATTATTTTTTTTTACAAATGATAAATTCATGAAACAAAAGTAATGTACAATTTATACATTTTAACAGGCCAAGGCAGTGAAAAATGTCTAATCTTCAATTAGGCGCCATAAACCAAACGTCCAAATGAGACCAAAAAAATTTATGATAGGAAAATAGGAACAAATTGAACTCGTTGAAGCAATCCAAATTCTCAAAATCAAATAGTAATATGACTAACCATTCAATTAATGGGTCCCATAGTGAAAATTAAGTGATAATGGAGGGCGGGGGGGGGGGGGGGGGGGGCGCCCTGTGTTTTTTACCACAACACACTGGCAATGTAGTAAAGGACACAAGGTAGCCCCTTACAAAGTTGCGCAATATAACTAGTCCCATTATACTAGTCGGAACCACCACTTAAATAGATATAGATCTAAGTTACAAATATTGACTTCATAGATTTCCCCAAATGTTGATCGAGACATTTTTCCTGATCAACACCGAATATGTGTTGCCAATGTTTTCCAATGTTTTATCTAGGAAGATTCAATTTGATGTATCACTAAGAATATCGACGTGTCTTTACGCCCTTCTCGTGCAAATGTTAGTAGTAGCTAATTGTAGCAACTATGAGTAACAATATTACTATTAAGCCAACTCAAATTACATTGAATTTAGCGAGCACCACATACACATATAGGTAAGAAAATCCATATAATTAACCTTCTTAAACAAAAGTGGCCTAAACCCAAATGCCCAAAATTACAACAATAATCACAATTGATAAACTCCATACAAGGAAGGACCATCCTCTCCAAGCTCTATACTTGGTCCTCATCAAAACAACCAAACCATTATAGTTGCCACTCATCTATAAAGCACTATATATATTAGGAATTCATTTATTTATTTTTATTTTTATTTATGTGTGGTTCAAGGATACCAGAGATCACGACTGCTAATCCACCCTAAAAAATCACTTCTTGAGGGCTCATTAATAGAGGAAAATTAACCACTTGATCACTTATTAGCAAAATATTTTAAGGACAATAACTCGACCAATTAAATTAACCCTTAAAACTTATATTTGAAATTGTTATTATAAATTAATAACATTTACACAACAATTTATTTTATTCATGAAAAATTATAAAAAAAATTCAAAATTTCACAAATCATCTAAATATAAAAATATTTTATTATTACATTGTGTAAACTGCACCTCTTAAACAATATCTTGACCAATTAAATTAATCCTTAAATATAATCGACCAATTAAATTAATCCTTATGACCAATTAAATTAATCCTTAAATATAATCGACCAATTAAATTAATCCTTAAAACTTATATTTGAAATTATTATTATAAATTAATAACATTTACACAACAATTTATTTTATTCATGAAAAATTATCAATTTTTTTTCAAAATTTCACAAATCATCTCAATATAAAAATATTCTATTATTCCGTTGTGTAAACTGCACCTCTTATGTGGGGAAGTGAAAATTGTGCGGACTTCCGTAAAACACATTGGCCACATCCCCCTCCTTTGTCGCCGACGTCCGATAATATTTATTTTGTCTCACCGTTTATATATCGGAACATATATTTCACCCATTCTGAGTGTTTCTCCTTCCTCTGAGGTTCACCGCCACAACAACGTTACAGAGCTACTTCTCAAACGCGCAGGTGAGCATCCTTCAGCATGTTTCCATGCCTTCGCCACAAATACACACACGAGCTGGAACACACATATATACATATGCGCAAATCTTTTCCTGGAAATTAGTTGTTTTTCAAGTATTTTACTCTCTCTGAGTCTGAATATCCCTCAACTTCATATTCAGTGCCTGTCAATGAATTTCTTCAGAGAAAAATATACGACAACACGTGCAATCTTGCAAATATTTTCTAAACGTTGATGCTGAAGTCTGAGGAATTTTGATGTTCGAACCCTCAAGCAATGGTTTTATATGATAGGGTTTTTACTTTTCAATTATTTTTGGAATTTGGATCGGAAGGGCAAACTAGCTTTAGATTTTCGGATTATGTACAGATTTGCAAACCTTGATTTTCAAATTGATACTTTAGGAGCCCGAACTGTCAATAGACTGTAGGGCCTTGCTGTTGTTGGAATCAAAAGAGAAAAGTGGTGAAGAAATTGTTTAATGCGGTAGAGATTTTGTGAAATCTGAAATCCTTCGATGCCCAATCTCTGATTTAATTGATCGCTTGTGCCAGGGTTTCATATTTGTAGCGAGAAATAGGAGATTTACAATGGCATTACTTCCTAGAAGTGCTCGACTAGCTATGGTTTCGTCTTCAAGGATGGTGCATACAGTTGCACCGACTATGGCCGAAGCGGCGGGTTCATCCTCGTTGTCTGCACCGACTCCATACAACCGTTCGGTCACAGGGGTTTCGAAGCCGGCGGAGTACGTGATATCGAAGCTCGATGCCCTTGTGAATTGGGCGAGGAAGGGATCCATTTGGCCCATGACATTTGGCCTTGCATGTTGTGCGGTGGAGATGATGCACACTGGTGCAGCTCGCTATGATTTAGACAGGTTTGGAATAATTTTCAGGCCCAGTCCAAGGCAGTCTGACTGCATGATCGTTGCAGGAACTCTTACGAACAAGATGGCACCGGCTCTCCGCAAGTATGTGGACTTTCCTGCTGTTTCTATTAATCCAGTTCTAAAAAAATCTTAAATGCTTTACGTAGATTATGGTTTGGACCGCTGCAGAAAGTCTCCCCTCATTTGCAGTCCTGGAGTGACGTCGTTGGAATTTGAAATTAAACAGTTGAGGCAAAATGGGCTATGAAAATCCTAGACCAAACCCAATTTATTTGTACGAAATCAATTTGCATACTTTTCTCTCTCCCATATTGGGTCAGTTCCTTCTGTTGGTGACATAGATGTATGTGCTCCATATAGAAACTATTTTATGGACAATGAAATCAGAATCCCTCAATTAAGTTCTCCTCTTTGCTTTTGGTATTTAACATGTGAATCCACTTGTATTTTAGTTTGTTTTAGTCCCCTGGACAAGTAGAGAGAGTTACATACTTTCTTTCTCTGGCTTTCATTGTTTTTCCCCCGTCTCGTTCTTTTGACAATATATAATCAAATATGTGAATTGTTTGAAGAGGTGTAAAAACATATTTCTAATGACCGGCAATACTAACTTTGATGGTTTTAGGATCATCTCCAATACAATCGACTAGATGTTGCTTCTTTACACATGGATCTGATTAGATGTTTCTTCTTTGCATGTGTCTCATGTTATGGAAGAATACCAACTCTAAAGTGGGAGCTGCACCCCGCCGTTTTAACGTTATCCTCTTCATCTTACACATTAAAATACTCAGCACCTACAATCTGTGGCATTTGATTGGCTAGGCCCAACAACAGACTTCAAACATATATATATATATATATATTTTTTTAACTGTTCCTTTTTGAGGGGTATAAAAAAAAATTCTCTTTATCAGTGGCTTTTCAATCGTGTTTGTTGGACACCTAATCCTAAAGGGTTAGCGGCGAAGCCGAATGGACAAAGCAGTCCAAGGGACCTTGGGATGTGAATCCCAACGGTCACCATATTGTACTATAAATGTACATCTTTTGTGAATAAAAATAACACTGCATGCTTTATCTTTCTATCTGTTGTCGCTCACCATGTGTGTTTAACATGGTATCAGAGCAGGCGTATTCCTGCCCTGCAAAATTAATGTGAGCCATTTGTCTTATGGCTTTTTTGTGCAATTTATTTCTGCCACATTCCTCTGCCTGACACTGCCTGACACTGCCAGCGCTGTCCAAGCTGTTCTGACATGTCTGTCTTCCATACCGGCGCTCTATTCTGCATACCTGCGCTCTTTGCCTGACATACTCTCTGCGCTCTCTGCCTCACCAACGTTCCTGAAAGAAGCGTTGTTCTGTCCAGCGCTGTTCATGCTGTCCTGAATTGATGGAAGTCAGAAAAACGCCCTCAAAGTCGCGATATTTCCTTATGAATGGACCGTTTGGACAGACTTAAGGTTCTGATCCCTCTGCTCAGATCCATTGCATGTTTGATTAGTGATTGAAATGGGCGTTTCGTCCTTCAGTTGCATGTTTTGTAATACTTTCGCTTCCCATTTTTTATTACAATGGGTACTGTCCATTAAATGTTATTGCTGCGGATTATTGAATGTTATTGATGCGTGCTTTGTCCAAGGATATTGAAGGACTATTCGGATCGTCCATGCCATTCTCTGTGATAATAATTGGTGGGTTGTCGTATCTTTGTTTTATGTATATCATCAAACTACGGCATTATCGACACAATTGATCTTCTTGAGGTGTTTTCGGGGTTCTGAATAAAAAGCCGTTGTGAGTTTCTGTAAGTCGGCCTTTTATCTTCACCGGGAATTTTTGAGATGAATGCTAGAGGAGTTTCTGCCTACTGGTGCGATGAGCGTGGAGTTGGGGTCGAGGCCTATGACGAAATCACCCTTCCGTAGGGATATTGCTTGGAGTTGATCATTATGAAAACCTCATCGCAAGACCTACTATTTGCAAGAGTCCAGGGTCGCAAATTAACTGAGCGTTGAATTTAGAGATTTTCATGTGAAAAAATGATGGGGTTTTGACCCATTTAACCCAAAGGGAGTTATTGGGAGGCTGCATACAGTCAAACAGATAAGGAATAGTTATTGTGCTGGAATAATGATTTTTTATTATAAATTTGAGTGGAAATTTGCTCACAAATTTGAGCGGAAATTGAGCCCTCTGGCGTGAAACTGATTCCGTGAGAGCTAACCATGTTGGATGAGTGTGAGAAGCATGGAAATTGAAGCACTTGAGCGAATCACTGTATAGCTCAAGTGATTTGATAGCTCTCCAAAGTCATGGAAGTCGTCGAATTGTAGCTTTCATCGGCGCAAATTGTTTTGAAAGCTATGTAAAGTCTCGTTCGACCTGCAGTTCGTTCGGACTTAGTAACCAACATTATTGGTGGATGCCTTGCTACACAAACTATGCTCTCACAGAGATGCAGGTTTATTCTCCCGGTCAGTAGGTAAGACAAGACAACAAATATGCCAAGAGAAAGCGTCACGAGAACCCTGCTTATTATGAAATGAGCTAAAAATTGTTCGAGTATAAGTACTTTACTTTTTGACACAAAACCCCTTTTTTGGGAAAGCACGCCCCGTTTCACCACCGTGGGATAAAACACACTCAGAACATGATTATTTAGAGATTCTCCCATATGTTTTTGTTCTGGTTTATCTCGTTGGGAATGCTTATCTGGACTGACCGTCATTTTGGCATTATTTAGGGTTTCTCCCATATATTTTTGTTTTGAAAGCTATGTAAAGTCTCGTCGGACCTGCTGTGTTGTCAAAAATTCACCAGATTTGAATCAGGGCCTGTTTAAAATTTGCTGATCAAGATGTCTGTGTAACATGGTAGCGAAGATTTATAGTTGAGGGCGCTGTTGATGTTTTGAAGGATGGATACTAAGGTTTTAGAAAAGTAACTGGGTTTGGTTCTTTAATGGTAATGACTATCTATGAGAATTTTTACTTGAATGGATTTAATTCCAATGAGTACACAACTATTTAAGCATGAGTTCTTACATTGAGTATTGTCAACCTATATTTATCGTTGTTTTTTGATGAGCATGGTTAGTGCTCAATCGAAAAATTTTACTTCTCAGGACAGGACACAAAAGAAGGGTTTTGTGTACCTTTCAAAGTATTATGACTTAGGCCAAGTTTAATAGAGTTTGATTAAATGGTAAGAAGTGTTAAGAAGGCAAAATTGAAGGAGTATTTGGAAGATCCAATTTAAAGTTGCTGCTTGTTCAATTTACTTGTTCCTATTGTGCAGTTCGGGCATAAATTTATGTGCAACAAACAAATTTGTCAACAGATTTTAATGAGAAGATTGCTTTAATTGTTGGGGTGATAGCACCATTTTATGCACCAGATTGTCTGCTATTGGTTGCAAGCATTGTGATTATTTAGGGTGCATTTTCACTTCAAAACAAGTTTCTAGTGGTGCATTTCTATTGAGAAAAATGACTACAATTACTGAAGTATTAGAGTTCATGAAAACTCTTACACAATCCACTGTTAATGACACATTACAAATTAGCAAAGACTCTCTCTCAAGAATTCAGACATGTCTACAATATGCACAAGAAAAGATTGATTTTTTGCAGCTTGAATCACAGCTACAGCAAGAAGAACTGCAGCAATGGAGTCATCTTTCTGAACCTGTTTCTGTTCAGAAGATTGAAACAGACTCCCATAAACAGCAAGTCAATAATGTTCCTGTTCATTCAAACAAAGCAGCAAGGTTACATGCAGATGCAGAAGTTCAATCTGCACTTCCCAAGCCCATCATCAGACCTTGGGAACAGCTTGTCCACAACAAGCACAGAACCGGTCTTGGATATGACAAGGACTTGTCCTTTCATATTCCAGACTACTCAAAACCCATTCAGTTTTAGAGTGCTGGTTTCATTCATGACAGTTCACCTGCTCCTCATGACAGTTCAGCCTCAGCTGTTCCAGACTCTGCTCCTCTTCCA
>APFE030714228.1:0-23874 GCA_000404065.3 Pinus taeda
AATCCAAAGATAGCAATGAGAGGATCCGTTCATAAACACAACACAGTGCTTATCAAAAGAAGATTTAGGAATTATAGTCCATTTAATACAGTCGCATATCGCTTGGTATCTGGAGGGACCCTTTCCTTATCAACCGAAGGACCTTAAAAAATTCCTTCCTCCTCATGCGGAGCTTTTTTGGATAGCAAGTCGGCTCCATATAGTTATAAATAAATAAATATTTATGGTATTCGCTGAATAATTCAATTTATATGTAAGTATTAAAGCATTAATATATATAAATTGTACAAATATCAAATTATATATATATATATAGAAGAGAGAGTAAGTTGATAAAAATTATCAAAATGTTTATGAAAGGAAATTTTAAACAAATAAAGAATTAGTAAAAGAAATATAAGTGAAAATATTGTAAAAATAGAAATGCAATAATATAATTTTATTTTTTTAATTTAATAAATATATATATATTGAGTTTGTTTTTGGTATGTGATATTGGCTCATAGTATTAAAAAGAAAGTTTATTTAGAAGTTAATAATATTCATAGTTAAAATGGGTGGGTGGAATACTTCGGTTAGATCTTACTTTATTGTAAATATTAAATTTTAATATTTTTATTAATTAAATTTAAATATGGTTATGGAATCATTATTTTAATTTATATAGTAAAATGGATGTTCATTTAAAGTATTATTTATACGTTATATATTTTAATATGATATGTATATTATGATTTTGTTTTATCTAAAAAATGTTCATAATGTTACTGATAAAAACAAAATTACAATATAAAAAAATTGAATTTAAAAAATATTTACATCTAAAGTCTAACATCTAACCTCTACACATTTGCCCTATATTGGGTTGTAGATCGCCTTTTTGCATAATGAGCAAATTCCTTGAGCCTAAGGGAAAATGGGTTAGATTGAGTGAGCTAAGAGTCTATAGGTTGGTTCCTTTTCCTTGGTGGCATCTACATCGGATGTCCATAAGTTGGGCAACAAATTGCTTGTATGTGTTGAAAATAGCAACAATAAATGCTAAAAATAGAAGTGCTAAAAATAGCACTGCTATAAATAGCAGTTCGGTACCAGTGTTGGACATAGCAACAAGGAGTGAAAAATGGAAATGCTAAAAATAGCATTGCTATAAATAGTATTTCCGGATAGATTCCTATTTTAGTTAGTCCCTGAATTAAAATATAGTAAAAATTCAAATTTGCTCTTAGCAGTTGTTTGATTAAATATTAATTAATTCATCTTGAGTTAATTAGTTGTAGAAAATCAAATATGAAGTCTATGTGGGGGCATGCAACAGTTTCTCCATTGATTGAGGAATTTATCCATTAGTTAAAGAAATAAGGATGAGTTGTAATTAGTTAGCTTAGTTAACTGAGTCAAGTCGAGTTAGATTAATTCAAATAGTTTGTTGAATTAATTGTAGTTCAGTTAGTTAATGCCTGCATGCATGTAATTGCTGCACTTCAGATAACTGAATATTCTCTCATAAATATCTCATGCATGTCAGTTTAGACAGAGACCCAGTTGAGATCAGAGGAAGGGACAATGTACTATCAGTTAGAGGATTTTTCCTATATAGGAAACTCATCCATGCAAAAGGAATTATCTCCTTCAGGTTTGTGCAGTTATTTCTGAGCCAAGTGAGCAATGTGAGGTGGGAATTCACACAAGTGGAAGCACTGGACCCTAGGAAAAACTGTGCAAGGAAATAGGAGGCTTGTAGGGAAGAGAAGAAGGTTTGGAGAAGCCTTTGACTGTCTATGAGCAACATTGTTTGATTGCAGAGAGAGCACGATAGCTTGAGAGCTGATTCTTTTTGTAACTCGAACATATTTCCACTTGTATGATAATACAGAGATTGGGGTTTTACGCTAAGGCTTTCCCCAGGTTATTTCTTCTATGTTATGTGTGATTGATTTCTCATTCTCAGTTATATGTGTTCTCAATTGATTGTGCTCAAATTGATTAAGCTTCCGCAAAGTTTGTTGTAGAAGTAGATCTTGTATTTTGCTTTAGTCTATTGCATAATTTGTTGATCTACAGTGGAAATTTCTACAATATGTAGCTAGTTGATTGGACTATCTCTTATTAAAGGATAAGCATTCTATGTTTATTTATGAATTTACATTTGAATTATATTCTAGGATATGGAAAAATGTGTATGTTGTGTGTATGAATGTGATCTGAATTTTTAGCCAGACCATTTGGATGTTGTAAATTCCATTCATCCATGCTTGTTTAATTCCAATGAATTTTAGTGATTGCCCCCTTGCATGCATTCTAAATTCATTCTAGTTGTGTTGGTATGGAAAATCGGTCTCTTGTGGACCAAATTACTATGCCTTGTTTAGTGACTTCTTGTCCATAACTAGCCTAGATGTGTGGGAACATGTTAAAGGAATTGTGTTGTAGAGAAGGGAAATTCATTTTCTAGCGTTATGTTTCGCTAAGTGGGAGAATTTGCAGGTCAAAAAAGGTTGGATTGTAATCCTTGGAGAAGTTCTCAATTAGAGAAGGTGATGCAATTTTTGGTATTTTTTTTTCTTTCAAGGAAGGAAATCAACCTTCCTCTTAGCCTAAAGGAAAGAGTGAGATTGTTGGTACCAAACCAACCCACAATTATACTTAAGAGTGCTTTTCTCAAGCTCTAAGTTATTACAAAAATATTCATAAAGGCATCAAAGTGACACATCACTAGTAAGGGATTTGAACCTTGGTAGGGAGGATAATAATTGTTCTGCCCAACAACCTGAGATAACCCCAATTCGCAAATGTTTTGCATTGTTATATTCTAAGTATTCTCAAATTGTGTTGTGTGAGAATAGAGACAATTGATATTTCTTCACCTTGATGGTTTGATATATTGACTTGGGAATGAGATTTACAATAGATGTCTATAGTTGGGCAATAATTGTTTATTTGCAGCAAGTTGGTAGCCAAATTTCAAAGAAAATATGAGTGTTATTTTCCTATACATGTCATTTATTTTTGTTGTGCTTTATTGAGTAGTAATTTGAGTGTACTTGGATTTGGAATGAATGTTTGCAAATTGGGCATAAGAAATCTATTATAGATGTAATAAATATTAAGAAGAAAATGGTGGGATGTAAATTAGTAAATGAAATGAATGCATCATGCTTTTAGTTAATTGGTTTCATATTTCATCATTCATTCCCATGAATTTTATTATTGCATGAGTTTTGTTATTAGAATGGGAAATTTGTTGAAAATTGGACAGTAAATGGAATTTGGGTATGATTAGTATTTGCATATTTAGTTCTTGGCATTGGGTTTCATTTTGTTTATTGTCTTAAAAAATCCTTGTGCATATAATTTCCACCTTATTATGTAGTAGAAAGTAGTTAATGATCATCTATAACTAATTATTTTTATTGTTGGAAAATCTATGAGAGAAATTAATGAAGAAATTTGATTGTGTACCTTGATAGAAAGGGAGACAAGTCTAGGCTAAACTATGAATATGTGGTGTTTTGGTTTGAGTTTTTTGTCGGAATTTATTTACACTAAGAGTGCATACCCTCATATGTCTTTCTTCTTCAAATTGTGTGTTAGACATTGTTTGCTGAATACCTTGGTGTCATAATTCCAACAACAACATATCTAATATGGTGCTTCTCAGAGGTGCCTTCAATTTTGTGAAATAACACCCTCAATAATATCTTCACCATTGTAAAATATTGTCTTCCAATATGGTCTTGTAATCCTTCCAAAAATTTACTAACCTTTACCTTTAAAAAATATAGAATCCATGGAAATTTAAAAAATTAGGTCATTTAAGATTAATAAAACTCAATTGTGCTTGCCTTTTATGAGGTCTCTGCTCACATTCTCCAAGAAAGTTTATCTTTAATAACAAATTCCTACTTAGTGTTACTATGATACCTTATTAGACTTTAGAGAAGGCATACATACATAATACTGGAGATTTTCTTAAATTTTGAATAATTTACATGTATTTTCATATTCATTTATTTATTTTAATTGGAAAATGGCTAATTTTAAGTCTTTACTAGACAATGTAATAATACAAGAAGAGAAAAGACTATTCCATAGCCTTGAAATTGTCCCAAAAACTTGAAAAATAACTAAAAGAAAAACATCGCTACTTGGACCTTCATAAAGGGTGTCCACAATATTCTGTTGGTATAAGACTTGTCAAAGACATCTAAAACTAGACAAACTTTGCAAAACATGATAAAACTGCAATTAATTAAAAATATGTTTGATGTATGCTTCCTCTTGGTCTACAAGAGAAGGTTGGGGAACCTAGTCCACGTCAACCATGTTCACATCTCTGAGCATTTGGTGAACAAAATCTTCATCATTTTCTTCAACACCCGAGCCAATAGATATTTTGAAATTGGAGAAAACTACCTAAGAACTCCTAGCTAAATTTAAAACATGATAACATAACACATTGTTTCCAACCTCTAAATTTTCAATTTGTCTCTTTTATTGTAATAGAATCTCCATCACAATTGTTAACCCATTGTTATAATTTTCTTCTTGACCATGAATTCTACCTTTAGAAAATAAATAACAATCCTACTTCCTATAATAAGAGCCTATTGTCTTCATAATAAGTGTTGGATGGATATAATCTCACATGGAGGGATTAATTGGATGGTTATGGTTTGTCGTGCATTCCAAGCTCCAGAGAGAACCACTCAAAATCCACTAGTTCCATTCCCCCTTTAAAAGTCCTCTACCAATGGCAGGAACAAATCTAATTCCTCCACCAATTTTATACCATAATACATAGGGGAACATTCTATAAATGAATAATTAATGAAGAAACTAACATCATCTGCTACCAAGGTTGAGAAGGGTTGCATCTAGGTTAACACTAGGCATAGGTTGAGGACAGGAGCATCTTGGTTAAATCTAAGCTGATGGTTGCATCTTAACAACTTGTCACTTAATGCAAACATGAAATAGTGAACCTCCATTATCCCACCCACACCCAAAGTCAAAATACAACCCATTTGAAAATATCACTCCTCCATTAAACTTAGAGTATGTGATGGTACAAAGGTTATGATGGCCTTTAGTTTCTATCTTTTCATTTTAAATTTGATATGCCACTTGGCTTGGATAGTCAATGGAATGCAAAACTTCGGATTATTCATTCTAATGAAATTAAGGAATTGGGGATTAGTATACCCCCCTTTTGATCTAAGTATTCCACTTTCAGGTCAGAAGCCCCATTTGACGAATGGTAAACCTATTGATTTTGATTTCTTAGAACATGAAAATACTCTATAGGTTTGGTATTTGTAGAATGAACCTTTTTATATTCCCACCATATGAAGAAGAGAAGCACATGACATATTTGATAATTCCCATTGAGTCTCCATTGACAATTATGTTCCTTACTTACCTTAGAATCTTAAGCCATTGATAGAGAACTAATGTCTTTGCCTAATTATTGGTAGTTCCACCCAAGCTCCATTGGAAGCTTACTTCTTGTTTTCCAACAAGATAAAAAAAATGGTCCCCTTGGTCCTATCACCCCTTGCATGTTTTCTCATACTAGTAAGGTGTGTATACTTCCATTTTTGTTTTTCAAATTGGGATTTTTGAAATACTATTATTTTTTATCATGTTGATTCTGAATCCAAATCTACATATGGTAACTATATGAATCATTCAATCAATACATTCATATCTCTTTTACCAAGTGTATTGACCCAACTTGGCTAACATGACAACTTCTCTTACATCTCGGTTCACTAGTAAGCATTACATATGTATTTTTCACTAGGGATTAGAGCTTAACAAATTACATATCTATGTGTTCAATCAAATAAGTCAAATTCAAGGTTAACAATGAGTCTTATCTTCCAATTCAAGGTTAACAATGAGTCTTATCACAACGATTGACTAATATGGGTGTTGTTTTAATTATACACATTTCATTATGGGAAATTTAACCTTCACTTTGAAATTTCAAATTAAAAACAAACAAATAAATAAATAAATAATAAATAAATTTGAATACATTATTACAAAATTAAACCATACATTAATAATTATGCATTAATAAAACATTTAATATAATAAATTTAAAACTCTTGCATTTCTACACACATACATTCATTTTTATTTTATTTTTTACCATGGTGAATCGGTAAGTTATTGAATTAATTTTTACGAAGCCCAAGATCAAACTTAGCTGCTGCCACTATAACACCAAGAGTATATCCAACCGTTTGTAAGCTAGATTACCAAGAATTTATGCCTTAGCAAGAGCCAAGACTGAGCATACACCTTGATCCTTATCACAATGGGTAAAAAATGTTCCCCCATAAGATATGAAACCGGGTGGAGAGGATAACATCCCATTGTACCAATGACTTGATCGTTCCATGAGAAGACACACACATACATTCATTACCACTCAATCTCAGTCAATTAATAGTACTCTTCCAAATTCCTTAGACATATGCAAGCTATCAAGATGGTCTTTATGGGTGATTCATGCCTTTTTCTTTCAATTTTAAGCATAAGTCAATAACATTTTAAGATTATGCATCATGTCTTTTGATTTAATCTATTTCATCATTTTTTTTTAATTTGATCTATTTTATATACTCTTGATGAACTTGACCATCATGTTGTCAAATGTATATCATTAACTAAATCTTTTGAATCAATTACTTGACCATCTATATAATCAAAACATAAAATATTAAATAAAGATGTGTTTATTTGGCCATTCTCCTTAGAGTCTTAGACATATGTGTAAACATGTCAATAAATTAAAAAAATAAAAATATCTTAACCATTTTCTATGGGCTAGTTATTATCATATATTCTCATATCTTAAAGTATACTAAAACAAAATTAATTGGAATTTGGCTTGTCCTTGACTTTGCAATGTCCAAGCATGTGAAGTGCCTACAAATATTTGGTGATCCTATTGTGGTTATTGATTGATTCTTAGGGATTGGTACATTACATAGTTTGGCCATAAATCCTTGGCAATAAAGAATTTTCCAACTACATGAATTTTTTGAGGAGGCAGAGGTATCATGTATCCATAGGTAGCACAACATTGATGTGAACAAAAGATCAAATAAAGCATTACTCTAGTTTGTAGGACATTTGGTGATAATAGAAAAAGTCATTGTTGTTCTTTGGGTGAATGTTAGTAACATTTTTTGAACTAAAGCTTCTATAATCGTTGGGATCTTGTCTATTTTTATGTTTGATCATATTTTTGTCCCGTTTTGGTAAACATGTCCAAGAGGATGTAATTGAACAATAATATGTATACTTTGGTTTCAATTAAATAACAAATATGTGATTTTTTCTGTGGGAAAAAATACTAGAGATTAGTTTGGAACAATATGGCCACATATTAATTAATGACACTATCAAGGATTATTATTGAGGACTAGAGTTACACTTTCGGGGCTAAAACATGTTCCAAGAATGGCCATAATTGCATTTGAAGACCCGAAGGAAGGCTTTGGCTTCCACGTACTCCATATCTTCTCTAGTCCATCCACTCATAAGGAAAAATATATAATGTTATTATAGAATTGCTTTTAAATTATATATTATCATTTAAATATAAATTTTATTTATGAAGGATGGGTATTAGAAAACATTTTATGATTAAGAATAAAGTTAGCTTAAATTCATCTCAATTCCATATCTACCAAGTGTCGAGAAGACTCAAATCTCTTGAGGTACAAACCTCTTTTACAGTGAAAAGAAATTTAATCTATTGGTAGATTCAGAGTTAAGATGGATCCAGGCTAGTTTAATTATTAACCTTTAAATAGGCTATATTAGAGAAGAATACCATGGGAAAACCATGGGTTGGAGTCTGAAAATGTTAAAACAGACATTACAATATCTCTACCAAACTGGGCTACAGAGTGTCTCTTGGTACAAAAATTAAAAGAATATTATGATATATAATATATACTATATATATATATAGTTTTTTTTTGTTTGTTTTGGTTAGGTAGTGTAGTCTTGAAAATGACTGACACCCAACCTAGCTTGAGTGGCTGGTGACCTGGGATATCTAGAAGCTGTTCAAAATCACTCAGGAATTAGCATGGGCCACACCAACTCTTAGCATGGTTGGATTTTTGCCCAAAAAGTTTCGAACCGATGACCTTTTCACCACATAGTGTCTTAATAGAACACCATGTCACCGTCTATTCTATGCTCTATGGGCTTAAATTTATTAATGTTTACTAAATATATTTATTACTTATTAAGAATTTAATTTGTGATTTATAAGAATTGAATTTAGGTGGGAAGGATACTACTTTTGATCATTCAAATTAAATTCAATAGACATTTTTTCATGTAATGTAATCATTTTACATTTTAACCTTTTTCTAGGTATATTTTCTAATCAATTGTCCTTGAAATTTGACCAAAATTTATAGAAATTACATATTTGAGTTGTTATGTTCATACAATCTAAGTATTCTAAAAATAAATTAAGATTTTGAATCCATTTATATATTCAAAAGTGCAAGTTAAAATAAAATAGCAACTCCAACTTAGTTGTATCACCAAATTTTAATAAAAAAACAAAATGTAAAATACCTTTTTATATACATAGTTATAGAAAAATTCAAATACCAAACATGAATTAAGCCTATCATAATTATTAACTAACTTCACTGTAATAATTTGCTAACAATTAACCAAAATTCAAATACCAAACATGAATTAAGTCTATCATAATAATTAACTAACTTCATTGTAATAATTTGCTAACAATTAACCAACCATAATACATTACATGTGTGTATTACTATAAAACTCCTTCCACACTATTCCAAAATTAATCTATTGCCCTAATATGATAAATTAATATTCCCATGATCAATTCCATAAAGCATGTATGTATGTAAATACATTACAAACAATGTGTGCAATAAAGCATGTTTGTATGTAAATTCATTACAAACAATATTTGCAATATTGACACAATATTAAATAGTTGTTTAAAAAAATATTTAAAGATTCATTTGACAAACACACAATATCATTCAAAGGAAAAGGCTTTCTTAAAGATCTATTACAACGTCCATTTAATTACATGTGAATAATAAGTCATTTAGAAAAGAGTGTTACACCATCTTTAAATGAAGCGACACAAAATGTTAGCAATACAATACACCAGCTAAAATTATCTTCAATTAATGGAACTAGAATATATACACATACGAGGGCTAATGCTTGAATCATTATCTCCTGCAATCACTCAACAATATATCCAAAATTCACTCAACTGCATTTTTTCTATCTCTTATACCTTCGAGATATAACCCAATTGCTAATACTTAAATCTAGAATATTACAAATGTATCATTATTTTGACATTTTTCTATCATAATAATTTTTTGGAAAAAATCCAAGATCATCTATGAATTTGTAGAACTTGTGTTGTCGGAATGCCTTGGTGAATAAATCTACAACCTATTCTTTTGTTATGTAATTCATAATCTCAATTACACAATTTTGAACCAAATCTTAAACAAAATGATATTGTATATCAATGTGCATGGTCTTCTTGCGGAAAATTGCATTATATGTCATGTGAATAGCACTTTTATTGTCACAAATCAACTTATTGGGTTGTTCCTAATGCTCATGTAGATCCTCCAAAATTATTCTTAACCATAGTGCTTCACAAGATTTCGTCATTACTACTTTATACCTTATTCCTATTGTGGAGAAAGAAATTGGAGGTTGTTTTTTAACACTCCAAGCAATTGTTGTTCAACCCGTGCTAAATGAATAACCTAAAGTAGATTTATTGTCATACATACAACCTACGCAATCTGAATATGTATAACCAATTAGCCCAAAATGCTTTGTAGATCTGTATACTTAACCATAATCCATGGTACCATGTAAACACCTCAAGATTCTCTTAACAACTTTCTAATGCAATTCATGGATTTTTTACATGAATCTTGGTACAATATTGACTGCAAAGTATATATCTAGTTAACTTGTAGCCTAGGTAGATCAAAATTCCAACTAATTGACGATATAGAGTAGCATCAACTAGATTGGAGACATCATTTATGCATAACTTCAACTTAAGTTCCAAAGGAATTGCTACTGGCTTGCAACTCAACATGTTGAACTTCTTTAGAATATCCCAAGTATACTTGCCTTGTGACATGAAAATATTATCTTCATTTTGTTATAGTTTGATACCCAAGAAATAATGTAACTCACCAAGATATGTCATCACAAATTCAACGATCATATGTGACTTACTTCTAAATAGATCAAAATTGTTTCCCATGTAGATCAAATCATCAACATATAGTGAAACAATTAGAATATCTTGACCTAATTAAAGAATACAAAGATTGGGTTCAAATGAACTCTTGACTAAGCCATGATCCTGGAAATATTTACCAATCCTTGAACACTAAGCTCTTGGTGCTTGCTTGAGGCCATACAAAGCCATCTTCAACTTGTAAACTCGACCTTCTTTTACTTGAATCTCAAAACCTTCAGTTTACTCTACATAACAATTTAGGAAAGTTGATTTGACATCCATATAAAAAATTATCCACTTATACTATGTAGCCAATCCAAGAACCATTTTGATTGTGTTCAAATTGGCCATTGCAAAACATGTTTATGTATAATCAATCCTTGTTTTTTGTGCATAATCTTTGGAAACTAAATAGGTTTTATATTTATCAATTAACCTTCTTATTTATATAGTCTTATACACCCATTTAATAAAAATTACATCTTTTCTTTTGGGTAATTTGACCAAGTCACAAGTATCATTTTTCACCTAGGCATTAAATTTTGCTTTCATAGCTTCATTCCATTCTTCTTTGATGCTTCCTCATAATTATCTAGCCTATCCATCTTCATTACTTTAGCCATAAGGGAAAATTTCATAATGGAACTTTGTGATCTAGTAATTATTTTCTCAAAATTTCTATCTAACATATCACTTTTAGAATGGCTTATGATTAGCCACTTATGCTTCTCCTTATCTTCATCTTGTTTAAAACTAGATACATTACCAAATTCAACTTAATTTTTACTTAATCCTATTTGTACATGCTTTGGTTGATAAAATCCTTGCTCATCAAAGACAACATCTACTTATTATAATTTGCTTTGCTTGAGGATCAAATAGTCTGTAACTTTTTGTTTGAGTACTATACCTAATAAAAATTCACTTCACACTTTTATCATTCAATTTTCTCTACTTTCCCTTAGCAACATGTGAATATGAAATGCAACCAAAAACCCTAATATGTGCAACACTTGGCTTGTATCCTGACCATGATTCCTTTGGATTAAAATGTAATACAACTCTTATAGGACATTTGTTGAGAGTATAGATTGTTGTGTGCGTTGCTTTGGCCCAAAATTCATTTCCAAGAGACTTAGTTTTTAGCATACCTCAAGCCATCACAACTATGGTCCTATTTTTTATTTCCATGACGTGAAGGAGAGTATGAATTGGTAAAATCTTGATTTATTCCATTCTCCCTACAATAATTGAAATTTTGATTTGACTTGTATTCTTCAACATTATATGTTCTTAGGCTGAGAATTTTCAAACCACTTTTTTTTTCAACCATTTCCTTGAACTTTAAAAAATGAGAAAACACTTCAGACTTCCCTTGCAAAAAAGTATACCTAATTCTTCATGGAGTAATCACTAGTGAAGGTAAGAAAATTGACGACCTTTCCAAAAGACAGTCTCCATTGGACCACACAAGTAAGAATGTGTTAGGAATAAAATCACAAAACAATATAATCAAAATTAATGTGGAAATAAAACATACAATGAAACAATACAAAGGAAACACCAATTTGGGCTACATCCATAGAGAAATAGTCAGTCCTTCCCTTTATTCCATACAACAAATTAAGGGATACAACTTGCAACACATCTGCTACAACCTCCTCCTCTCTCAATTACAATGCTCCCTTAATGGTACACTGCCACAATACAATTCCCTAATAAAAGGAGGGTTTCCTTCAAGGATAAAAACCCTAACATAAAATCTACCATCAAATTTGTGACCTAATGATGAGCGGTCCAGATTGATTGTGAAATTACAATAATTTACAAGGATTTATTTCCAAAAGAATTCTCTTTTAGGGAATTTCCCTCCAACCTCCACTAAGGGTTGCTCTAAAGAATCCTCACCCCAAATCTTGTGGTGATAATATTAGGTGGGAAAGCCACCTTGCACATCCCTTAGGAACTAGGGTCCAAACATGGCTAAAAAATAATACCTTTCAATCAAGAAGATAATCAAGATCCAAAACCAACAATATCCCACTTGGAGACTAATTACAACAACTACACTACCATTGCACCTATTTGACTATGCTTCAACTTTGGACCTGGCCACATTCTCATCTTCATCATCATTCTTGAAGACCAACTGAAACTGAACCAAAACTTTAGTATGTCCTTGGTTATCGCCTTCGTTAACATGTCTATGATATTCTAGCTAGCCTATGTATATTGTCCAACTTTAATTGTCCATCTTCCAAAATCGATTGGATGAAATGTTACCTGAGTTTCATATGCCTAGTCTTAGAATGGAAGGTTGAGTCATTTACAAGATGAATGGAACTCTTGCTATCACCATACAACCTGTTATTCTCCTCGTTCTTTCCCAATTCCTCCATGAACCTCTATAAACAAGTCATACCTTTACTAGCCTTTATAGCAACAACATATCGTGCTTTTGTGGTTGAAATTGCAATAACCCTTTGCAATTTTGAAATCTTAGTGTTTTTATACCTATGATAAAAAAAAACATACCCTATGAAGTTCCTCTTGTTATCTATATCACCTACTATATTTGTTGAAAATGCAACAAAAAATTCTCAATTTGATTTTGCCTTGATTAAATTGAGAAAATTCGAATTTCCACATCAACAAACAACTTAGATGCAGTTAACTGAGGTGACATGGCTCTTGTCACTCAGTTAGAATAGTAAATTCGAGTTAGAAGAGTTAGAGTTCAGTTAATCATGTGTGATTGCTAAGTTTTAGCAATCACGGCCAGTTATTTCAAGTTGTTTTTAGTTAAACTAGTTCTCATTGTTGGAGGAACTAGTGGAAGGTCAGTTGTGCAGTGGGACTTTAGTTAAACTTATTGATCATCCAATTAACTTATCAATCAACCCAAAATAGCTAGTGCATGCATAGAATTCGAGTTCCCTAACTGCGGTGGAGATTCCAAGGCAGTGTAACATCAGTGGTAGACTAGTCTTGAGTGTAAAGGTGTTGCATGCAGTTAGGTGATCAACCTTGGGAATTGCGCAATCCAATTTGGAGAAATTCCTAAGTAATAGGGGCCTAATTTCTCAAGGAATTGTGCAAGGAAATAAGGGTGCAAGCAGAGGCAAAAATTGACTAAGTTTGGGTCAAAGCTTCTCAGTGAGCAGAGAGAAAGACAACTAACATTATTTATTAATTTTCAGATTATATCATTTGTTATTTGATGATTTTTATGGTAATTTTATAATTTTCTTATGTAAATATGAAAAGATAAACAAGAATTTAAAAATCCAAAATTGTTAATGTTTGAAATTCCATTAATTAACACACAAAAAAAGATTATTGGAATATGTTAACAACAACTCTCATTATAACCATTAATTTAAAATTTGAATTAAAAAATAATAATAACAATAATACATATCCAAAATAATGTAAGAGTCATGGTTCTCATCCAAAGTTTCATGTCATTAAATTTATCTTGGGTGAGGAAGCCATAACTATTTTTAGTTATTTTTATATTTTACTTGTGTACTAAGTGAATTTGCCCCCAAAAACTTTGTAGTGGTTAGGATAAACAATTTCTTTTATCAACCTCAACTCTTGAAATAACATGTAAAAAACACATTCCTAAAAACTATGAGTTGTTAGTTATGTAACTAGTAGTAATGATGTACTTCTCATAATTAATATCAATTTCTCATAATTATTATCCATTACAACAACCAACAACTCACAATTAATTACTAATATATTTTTCACATATTTTTCATGCCCATGAATAAAATTTATTTCTATTTCTATGGTATTAATTATGAGTTCTTAGTGTTTTTTTTTTAATGCAATCTATTCCATTGATTACCATAATTATGGATTTCACATGAAAATTTAATGTTAATTTATCAAAGATTGTTTAATTAGATTATCAATAAATGTTTGACTTATAAATATAATTTAATAGTAGGTCAATATAAAGTATTAATTAGGAGTTTGTTATCCAATTTTACACACACCCATAAAGGGTTAAGCTAAACATTAATTTTGAATTCATAAAATTGAATGCATTTTACATTCTCATAAAAATTATCTGTGCATTTTAAAGTCAAAGTCGAGGTGCGATATCCATCAAATTTCCAATGTGTTTGGGCAATGATGCTTTAAGCAATTAGATATGAAAATTATTAAATTATTTATGATAAAATCAAGGCATCTTTGCTTGCACCAATCACATCAATTGAAATCAATGCATTGATTTCAATGTACATGAAATTGATTCAACATTGTTACTTTGTTTCTATTCAACCTATTCCTTTGTAGCTTTTGAGATACTTATAAATAATATTCTCTATGTTTTAACAAACTAAGGAAACTGAGTACATTTAAAATGAAGAGATCCATCGACATATACATATACATAATTTTGATCATGTACAAATTGTGCAACTATACTAAAAAACTAAAAACTAAAGAATATAGATTGATATTGATACTCATCCATACTTTCAACCAAGTGAGGAAATTGAGTGAATTGCAAATTATGAGATTAATCTTAAAGATATACATAATGATGATCACATACAAATTTCGTGTGATCACCATGACTGAAACCAGCCTAGATCCATCTTAATTTTGAATCTATCAAGCATCGAGAGGGATCAAATATTTCGAGGTGCAAACTCTTCCCCATGTTTTGTACACAAAAAGATGTTCACACTTTGAAATATTTGATCTTCTCGATGCCTAATAGATCCAAGATTAATATGAATATAAATCGATTTCAAATATCAACTTAAAAATACATCATTTGTCTTACCTATTCCATAATTTTATATTGTCAATAAAAATGTCAATATTAAAAAACAAAAACAAAAACAAACAAACTAACTAACTAACTAAAAATTTAATATATAAAATTACTAAGTACATATTCAACATTTTAATAGAACTTATAATCTATCCTCTACAAAAGTTTCATGATAAAATTTGACCTCATAGTGACTTTTATATAAAACTAGTAAAGTTATGTCTTTTCATTTGTTTTTAATATTCTCAAAATACTTGACAATGCATTCTCAACTTCCTTATCCGAATATTTGTTTTAGTCTTTGTTTATTATGCACACTATTCATAACTAAGTGATTTTCTTTTACCATTGATATAGAATATTGGCCAATTAATAGGCATCAATATGTCTTGACTAATACCATGTTTTACACAATCATTTTACAAACTATAAATTATAATATAAATATATCTTACAGTCTTTTTGAGCAAAATATG
The DNA here is from genome assembly GCA_000404065.3 of Pinus taeda. Taxonomy (NCBI): domain Eukaryota; kingdom Viridiplantae; phylum Streptophyta; class Pinopsida; order Pinales; family Pinaceae; genus Pinus; species Pinus taeda. The sequence continues at coordinate 15,596 of APFE030714228.1, forward strand.
TATGTTTTTAATCTTAAATAAAAACTAAGATTTAGCTACTCTACGCCAAAAAAAAAAACTTTTGTGAAGGCGATATCCCAACCAACATGGTGGATCCAAAAACTAAAGTGTTATACCAACTAACGTGGTGGGAGTGTATGTCTCCCGCGTGTATACTCCAACAACCACACAACCTTTTGCATTAGTTAATTTCATGGCTTCACTCAATATATAATTCAAAATTGAAAGTGGAATCCCTTTAAGTCGCATCATGAAAATCATTTATTATGGATGCATATAAAATTTATTTAATCTTGACATTTATGTTATCCTCAATCTCATTTTTATAAATATCTAAATAAATCCATTCCAAGAAAGACAAGCTGACTTCTATATGAGCTCTACCTGTCTCTTGGTTGAAAGTATTGATACTGTGATAATGATGACTTTGATAATGGTCGTGATCTGACTTCTAAAACTCTGATGAGTGTACCTTCTGCATGTACCAAGCAGCAACTTCCGGACAAAATACCAACCACTAGGCCTCATAACGACACCTATACCCTTGTAACCCTAGTACTCCTGCAAATGGTGATGTGAAATCTGTACTTTTGTGTACGTTTGGCTCATTAATGTATGAATTGAGCAATAACATGTTAAATATGATGGCGAATCAGATTGTAGCAAAATAATCTAAAATATTGTAAACAAATATTTAATTTCAATATGCAAAGTAAACTATGGAAAAATTACAAAAAAAATCAGTCAACCCTAAATTAATATAAGTTTGACTACAAACTCAATGCAATATCCATGCTTCGCGGCAAGGATAATAAATAATATCCATATTAACACGGGTTTATTAACCAAACAAGATGTGCACAAGGTATAGTTAATTGCAAATGAAAATTCAAACTTAATGCATATGCATGTTAACACAATTTGAAAATGAAAATTGAAAGTTAACACAAATGCATATTAAGCTTCATTTTATTGTTGCATGCATATTAACACAAACTTATGAAAATTAAAACTTGATACATATAAATATTAAGACAAACTTATGAATGCCCAACATGAAACAATACAATGTCGTTTTGGTTAATGACCATAATGAAACGATACAATCTCATTTTGGTTAATAAAGACAATGAAATAACATAAAATTATTGTTGGAAAATGGTAGCTTTGGTCGTATTTTCATGGTCCAAATGGAATAAGAAATTAATTAGATTCTAGTTGGATAAGCTGGCCTTAAATGTCAAATTGGCCCCACCAGCTAAAGGGGTTTGACCCCAAGGTCAAAACCCACCTCTTGACATACATATATACTGGCATTTAATTGACCTCATTTGGCATGCATCCACAACTCATTCATTCGTTTTGTAACAAGGAGTTCTATTTACATGTGAGAAGGAGGAAGAAGGTTGGAGTTTCTAGTGAAGTTTGACCTTTCTTATCTTTGCTTTGACCAATGTTGACTTGGATTTTATTGTTGTTGTTTGACTGAAGTTTGGAGGTTGAATATTCTTTGGTTCGTTGACTGATCATTGATTGTTCATTGACCAAAGTTTCATCTCTATTCTGGGTTGTTGACTGCGTGTCAAACCCTATAGTTTGACCAAACTTTGATTGAGGCATTTCAGACCAAATTTCAGCGCTTTGATCAAGCTACCTTAGGCTAAAATTCGACCCTCTTATGTAGACTTTGACTGTGAACAAGCGTTGACTTTTTCTCTCTCATTTGACTAGTTTTGACTTGGAAAATATTGAGGTTAGAGATTGTCATTTTGATTGGAATATTTTGATGTAGATTTTGATGAATTGAACTTTCTCTCATAAGGAAAGATTACCGGGTTTCCCCCTTGTGGGGTTTTTTCCCAAGAATTTTTGGTGTCTATTGATTTATTGTTTTTTGTGATCTCTATTGCTCTATTCAAGTTTATGGTTGAAATTTTCAAGTATAACTGCTTAATTTTTGGAATGCTCTAAAGAAGTCAAATTGTATCATTGGAAGTAGTTATCAATTTGAAAATTTGTTCTAGTCTTGCTTGCTATTAGAAAATGAACATGGTATCAGAGGTTTTGGGGAAGGAATAGAGTATTCAAGAGCATTGAGATCACCTTGAAGAGCATTGAAATCCTACATATTTGGTCTTGATTGATCATCTTCATCATGAAGACAAAAAATAAGCTTGAAGGAGCTACAAACTTCAGAGCATGGAAGACTAGAATTCATCTTGCTCATGCAAGGCATAAGGCGTTGAGAATTGTGTTAGGAAAATTTATTGAACCAAATGATTAAGCATGAAAAGACAAGTTTCAAGAAGATGAAATATTGGCCATGAGCATCATTGTGGAACCTATTAGAGATCAACTAATTCCTTATATTGTTGATCACAAATCTTCCAAGGAAATGTATGATGCTCACATTGGATTATACACCATCAACAACATTAATCAATCTATAAGTCTAAGGAATAAACTTTGTGATGTTAAGATGAAAAAGAATGATTCTCTATCGTCAAACTTCATAAGAATATCTCAAATAAGAAATCACCTCAAGTATATTGATGAATAGGTATCCGACAAAGAATTAGTAGTTGTAGCAATGAGTGGGCTGCCTGACTCATGGGATTCTTTCGCATCAAGCATTGGTGGCAAACAAAATGCACCTGCCTTTGATAAACTATGGGTTTCTTGCAATCAAAAGGAATTAAGGCTCTTGTCCAAAGGCAAGATTCCAAATCCAGATGAATATTCTCAAGCTTTTGCAACACACTCTAAGAATAGCAAGGGACAAAGAAATTTTTGAAGATTTCAAAGTAGCACAGGAAGAAGACTTGCTCCAAAATTTGCTCCAAGAAGAGGACCTACTCCACTGAAAAGACCTCCTCCTTCCTCTCAAGAGAGAAGTGGCATGTCAATTGTTTAATGTTTTCATTTCCAAGCATATGGTCACTATCAAAATAGGTGGCCTTAAAGGAATGATGATCAAGAAAGGAAAGGGAAGCAACATGCTTATGTAGTTGATCTTAATGACCCTTCATATAAGAGGAAGCCTAGGAAGAAAGATTATGATGATGAATATTCCTTTTATTATGCTTTCACATGTTCTATTGCAGGTTATGAATAAATTTGGTTGGTGAACAATGGTGCCTTTAGGCACATGGCTGGAAGTTGTGAACATCTTTCTAAATTAGTTAAAAATAAGATATTTGAAAGGGTGAAGCTTGGAGATAATGGCAAGTATGAAGTCAAAGACATTGGTTCATCATCCTTCCAATTGGAATAAGGAGATAATGTCTCTATTGACAATATTTTATATGTTCTTAGTTTGAAGAAGAATTTGCTATTCATTTCATCTCTTGAAGACAAAGGATATAGAATTGCCTTCATTAACATGCAAGTTATAGTATGGTAGAAAGACTCCTCCTTTGAATCTGCCAAAGTCATTGGTGTACGAATAGGAGGCCTATATTGTCTCCTTGGACGCTCAATTCAAGCCTTGATACACAACACCTCTGATCTTTGTGAACTATGGCATCAAAGGTCCACTCATGTTCATTACAAAGCTTTGACTAGAATGAAGGATCTTGTTTAAGGTGTACCTGAAATCAAGGTTGAACATGATGGAGTTTGCAAAGGATGTGCTCTTGGGAAAAATGTAAAAGGACGATTGACTAGCAATGATAGTAAGTCCAAAGGAATCTTGGACCTTATTCATTTTGATGTTTTTGGACCTATGTATAACAAATCCTTGGGTGATTATTTGTAGTATGTCACTTTCATTGATGATTACTCTTGTAAAACATGGATTATTTCTTGAAATCCAAGGATGAAGTGTTTGAAAAGTTTCGAGAATTCAAGGAAAAAGTTGAAAATGTTATAGGAAGAAGGATCAATACTCTAATATCTGACAATGGAGGAATATATGTATCTAAGGAGCTCATTTCTTTCTCCAAGTATGTTGGAATTAAGAGGGAGTTGATAGTCCCCTACAATCCTCAAAAAAATGGTGTAGCTGAAAGGAAAAACATAACTATTATGGAAGCTTCCAGAGTCATGCTTCATGATCAAGAGCTACCTATATTTCTCTAGGGAGAAGCTTCAAAGATAACTACTTATTTTCAAAATAGATGTCCATACCAAATCTTAGAATATAAGACTCCTGAAGAAGTTTTCAAAGGTGAGAAGCCCAATGTTGAACATTTAAGAATTTTTGGTTGTCTTGTTTATGTTCATGAACCCAAGGAGAAAAGGACAAAGTTGGAGCCTTCTGGGAAGAAGGGAACTTTTGTTGGCTACAATGAAAATTCAAAAGATTTCAAAATCTATATACCAAGACAACATTCAATATTTGAGACTAGTAGGGATGCCATTTTTTATGAGGATGTTGCTTTCTGGAAGTCTAAAGGATTAGATTTGGATTCCAATGATGAGTTGCAGATGGCTCCTAAGAATGTGGAATAAAAACCTAAAGAGCTTGAACCTATGGAATAATATCCTCCAGAAGAGTCAGATGAACCACATGGATCTATTGATTCACCACAAGTCATTATGCTTAAGACTAGAAAAATACCTGCTTGGCTTGAAATAACTTTAAAGGAAGTAGAAGGACATGCAACACCTCATGGCACCTTCCAAAAAAATGATAAGCCTAAGAAATATACAGTTTATGAAGCAATGATATGCAAGATCATTGAGTCTGATCCATCCACCTGTCAAGATGCAACTAAACATCAAGTTTGAAAGATACTATGATTCAAGAATATCAATCTATATTAAAGAATGATGTATGGGAAATCGTGCCAAGACCTAAAAGGAAATATGTTGTGTCTTCCAAATGGATCTACAAAATCAAGAATGTCATTGATGGAAGCATTGAGAAGTACAAGGCAAGATTTGTGGTTTGTGGATTCTCCCAAAAAGAGGGAGAAGATTAGGAAGACACATTTTTCCTATTGTCAGGTACTCATCTATTAGATCTATTATTGTTCTTGCTTCTATTGCAAGCTGGGAACTACAACAAATGGATGTTAAGACTGATTTTCTTAATGGATTCATTGAAGGGAATTATATATTGAACAACCTCAAGGATTTAAGATACATGATAGAGAGACACATGTTTGTAAATTGAAGAAAGCCTTGTATGGGCTTAAGCAAGGTCCTCGTGCATTATACTTTGGAATTGATGGCCATTTGTTGAGCCTTGGTGCCACAAAGAGCAATGTTGATCCAAAATTGTACTTTAAAGTTGTTGAAGGTGAGCCCCTGCTTTTGCTATTGTATGTCAATGATTTATTATGGCAAGGGCTAAGAATCTCATTGTCGAGTGTAAGAGGGAGTTTATTTCTGAATTTGAGATGAAGGATCTTGGTCTTATGCATTACTATTTGGGATTGAAAATATGAAAAAATCCTAATGAAATATTTGTTGGACAAGGAAAGTACATCATTAAGATCCTTCATAAATTTGGCATGATGGATAGTAAGTCCATGGATACTCCCATGGTGAAAGATTTGAAGAAGTTGTGAGATTGTGATTTAGAACTAGTTCGTCCCTCTATGTATCATAAATTGATTGGCTCTTTGAACTACCTAGTTAACACCAAACCATAAATCTTCTATGCTATGAACACATTGAATCAATTCTTAGTTAAGCCCCGACATGTGCGTTGGGTTGCAAAAAAACACATATTGAGATATCTACGTGGCACGATTGGTTATGGTTTGAGATATGCTTCTAATGGAGAATGGAAAATGCACGGTTTTGCTGATGTTGATTGGGTTGGATGCATTGGAGATAGAAATAACACTTTTGGTTTCTATTTTAGCTAGGGCTCTGCAATGATTTCATGGTAAAGTAAGAAGCAAACTTTTTTTGCTCTTAGTATGGCTAAAGTTGACTATATAACTACTTGTTCAGTTTGTTGTGAAGCAGTTTGGCTTTGAAAGTTGTTTGTTGGTTTGTTTGATTAGGTGCTAGAATTGACTATTGTATATTGTGATAATCAAAGTTATGTAAATCTTTATGAGAACCTAGTTTTTCATGACAGTTTGAAGCACATCAAGATCAAGTATCATTACATCTAAAATATTGTTCAAAGAGGATCTATGAGGCTTGAATACATTCCTAGTAATGAGCATATTATTGATGTTTTGACAAAGTCATTGTCCCAGATGAAGTTTGCTTATTTTAGAGAAAATCTTGGAGTAGTTGTGAATCCCTCTCTTGGATAGAGGGAGCATTGATTGTATATCATCATGAGATTGACAATCTTCCTTGGGCTTACTCAAAGACCATGGTTTATGGTCGGGAAGATTGTCCTGGTTACTCCCTTGCATCATGGAGATTGACTGAGAAACCAATATGGTTAGGGAGTTTGGTTTCGAGGCTTGGAGTGATCCCTTAAGTCATTTTGTTTGACTGAGAGACCAGTTGGCTTGGTCGAGGACATGGATCTTTCAATTCTCGTCCTTGAGTCATTGTGTTTGACTGAGAGACCAAGTGGACTTGGTTAGGAATATTGATTTTCGAGTAGTCCCTTGGGTCATTGTGCTTGAATAAGAAACCATTGCATATGCTTGGAGAGTTTGGCCTCATTGATTGATCTCATGGTTAGTTAGGTTTTGACCTTAATGCCAATGGTTTTGGCTTGTGGGATGGGTTTGATGTTAGGTCTCTTTCCTTATGATGAGACTTGTATATCTGATCTCTCCCTCAGGCCATTGTAGAGAGACCAATGGATTGGTCGGGGAGACTGATCTTGAGAGAGAATGAAATGTACTTCCCTAGCTAAGAGGGAGTGATGGAAAATGGCAGCTTCGATCAGTATTTTCATAGTCAAAATTGAAGAAGAAATCAATTATTTTCTAGATGGACAAGTTGGCCTCAAATGTTAAGTCGGGCCCACCACTTGGAGGGGTTTGACCCCAAGGTCAAAACCCACCTCTCGACACACATATTTATTGGAATTCAATTGACCCCATTTGGCATCCATCCAAAACTCATCCATTCGATCCAAAACAAGGAGTTTTGTTCACACATGTGAAGGAGGAAGAAGACTGAAGTTTCCAATGAAGTTTGACCATTCTTATCTCTTCTTTGACCAATGTTGACTTGGATCTTCTTTCCATTGTTTGATAAAATTTTTACTGAAGTTTCGAGGCAAGATATTCCTTGGCTCGTTGACTGGTCATTGACTATATGTTGACCAAAGTTCCATCTTTGTTTTGGGCCATTGACCGCATGTCAAATTTTGAAGTTTTACCAAACCTTGACTAAGGCATTTCAAACCAAATTTTGGCCCTTTGACCGAGCTACCACAGGCTGAAATTCGCCCCCCTTGTGTAGATTTTGACTGTGAGAAAGTGTTGACCTGTTCTCCCATTTGATTGGTTTTGACTTGGAAATTATTAAGGTCAGAGATTGGCATTTTGATTGGAATATTTTGATGTACATTTTGATGAATTGAATTCTCTCTCATAAGGAAATATTATCGAGTTTTCCCCCTTATGGGGTTTTGTCCTAAGAAATTTTGGTGTCCCTTGATTTATTGTTTTCTGTGATCTCTATTGCCCTATTGAAGTTTATGGTTGAAATTTTCAAGTATAACTGCTTAATGATTGGAATGCTCTAAAGAAGTCAAATTGTATCATTGGAAGTAGTTATCAATTTGAAAATTTGTTCTAGACTTTGCTTGCTACTAGAAAATCAACACTTATTAACACAATGAATAATGCATATGCATATTAACACAAGCTTATTAATGTAAGCTTATAAACAAAATGAATAATGTATATGTATATTAACAAAATGAGATATGCATAATGCATTATTAACAAAATAAGATATGCAATAATGTAGAGTTGATTACAAATGAAAATTGAAACGTAATGCAAACTTGCTAAAACTTGAAACTTAATACAGATGCAAATTGAAATCTAATGGAAATTGAATTTTAGTGCATATTATACAAGCTAATATTATGTTTAGAATCTCAAAAACTAAGCAAGAAACATACACATGGAATAGGGTTTCAAACATGAAGTGCTAAGTATGCTTGGTTTTGAAAATCAAGATGATGTAGGGCATAATGCATGTGATCTGACCAAGAGATTACAATGCATAGAATAATATATGTGGGGCATGTATGTTATGAAACTAGCTCAAGAAAAGATAGGAAAGATAGATCAGTGCCTTAGAATTCAGCCTCTTCGAGGGGGCAACCTCCTTTACATTACATAAATGAACAATTCTTGGATGATTCAAATGACAAAACCTCCTTTCTATATATA
>APFE030714231.1:0-11940 GCA_000404065.3 Pinus taeda
ATATTTTCAACACTCATCAAGGAAAATGTTGGATAAAACCAAATTACAAATTTCATTAAAATTATGATTTTTTTTCAATATCTTAATAGTAAACCAAGCTATAAGTGTGAAGGAAAATATTGGATAGAACCAAATTACAAATTTCATTAAAATTATGATTTTTTTTTCAATATCTTGGAGAGAAATCTTCTTATGTTCATTTATTAAACAATAATTTTCAAAAAATAGTTTATCACCACCATTTGATTCTACATGTTCTATTAATTCAACAACAAGATCTTGAAACACTCCTAATGATATCAACCATGGTAAAACTTTGAACATTAATCCTAAACTTGAAGATTCTAAAAAAACAACTAATAAAGAAGCTACAAGAAATACAATATCATTTGCTTGGGAATACACTGATATATAAGGAATACATTCTAACACAGGTACTCACTGTATTTATATCGAAGGAAATCCTAAACATATCAGAAAACCCTTGAAACGTATGAATCATGTCCTAAAAGAAATTGTAAATGATAGATTGCAAAAATTACTAAATGTGTCACCTTTAGTAATTGTTTCTAAAAGAAATGGTAAATGACATGTTTTCATATATTATTGAGAATTAAATAAAGCTATCTTGAAAGAACATTTTCCTCTTCCATTTATAGATCTAGTATTAGATACTTTAGCAAGAAAGAAATCTTTTTATTTTCTTGATGATTTTAGTGATTATAATTAAATTCAAATCACACTAGAAGATCATGATAAAACAACATTCACATACCGATGAGGAACATATGTGTATAGAGTATTACCTTTTTGGGTATGGAATGCTCTTACTACTTTTCAACGTCATTCAAGGTATATTCTCTAACTTAATTCAAGAATGTGTGGAAGTATGTATGGATGATTTTACAGTCTATGGTAATGCTTTTGAGGAAGCATTAAAAATTATTCAAAAGATGCCAAGACACTAAACTTTCATTAATTCATGAAAAATGTCATATGTTACTTATTGAAGGAATTATTTTTTGGTCATCACATTTCATGTACAGGACTCAAGGTTGATCCACCAAAGATAGAAGTTATCTCTAAACTTCCAGTACCAAAAGCTCAAAAGGATGTAAAAAGTTTCTTGAGTTATGTAGGTTATTATAGGCGATTTATGGAAACCTTTACAAAAATCGTCTTACCATTATTTAAATTGTTTGTTAAAGACAATGCGTTTTTCTTAAATATTCTTTATCAAATTGTCTTTGAAATATTAAAAGAAAAATTCTATGAAGCACCTATTTTGACATGACGAAATTAGTCTTTTCCATACCACATGTCCAATCATTCCTCAAATATAACCTTAAAAGCAATTTTGGGAAAATAAAATAAAATCAAATTTCTTACACCATTTATTTTGTAAGTAAGAACCTTGTCCACATGGGGTAGCTCAAGTGGCAGTGGGCGTGGAAATGAAGTCTCACCGAACTGGAAGTCTTGGGTTCAAATCTTGGGCTACCCTTCCCCTGTAGTGGGGTATGTAATGGACATGAAAATAGGAGAGTCCTACCAAAGCTTACAAAAAAATATTTTGTAAGTAAGAACCTTAACACCTACTCAATTAAATTATTCAATAACAAAAAAACAATTTCTTATAATCGTACATGTTATAAATAAATTTAGGCACTACATTACTAGCTATGAAACTTTTATTCATATTGATCAATCTAATATCTAATATTTAATAAACAAACCAATCACTAATGGTAGGATAAGAAAGTGACCTTTTTTACTACAAGAATTTAGTATCACTATTTTAGATCAACTTGGAAAAGGAAATACAATTCAAAATTTTCTCTTTAGGATTAACAATGAAGTTGAAACAATTTCTATAGATGATATCTTTCCTTATGAACATTTATTTGCAATTTCTATTAAATCTCTTTGGTTTGTAGATATTGCTAATCATTTGGCCTGAAGAAAATTACCTCATTATCTTTCACCTAGGGGAAAGAAAAATATCATCAAATTAAGTGCTACATATTCTTGGATTGGAGGAGACCTCTTTCATATAAGACCTAATTAGATTATTTTGACTTTGTATATGAGAAGCTGAGGTGAATGGTATATTGAAATCATGTCATGATGAACCTTACAAAGGACACTTTCTTGATAAGATAACAACCTATAAAGGTATACTATTGGGGTATTATTGTTCTTCACTCTTTAGAGACACCAATGAATAAATCAGGGGTTGTGATAGTTGTCAGTGCATGGTTTGACCAATGCAAGTTGATGGAAAGCCCTTACTACCATAGTTACTCGCAAATCCTTTTCAAAAATGGGGTCTAGACTTTGTTGTACCTATTTCTCTAACTTCAAAACAAAATATATATATTATATATATATATATATATATATTATATATATATATATATAATATATATATAATATATATATAGATATAGATTACATTACTAAGTGGGTAGAAGCTAAACATCTTCTTTGAGCTACTAAACAATAAGTCGTAGATTATTTATTTGAAGAAATATTCACTCATTTTCTTGTTCTTAAATAAATTGTAACAAATCAATGTGCTCAATTCATGTCAAATTCTATCTAGAATATTAGCAATAGCATCATATCAAACATTGAAAATATGCCCCATATCATCCACAAGCCAATGGGCAAGTGGAGTCAATCAAAAAAATTCTAGAATCCATGTTTACTAAAATAGTCCAACTCCTTCATAAATATTGGGCAAATTAGCTTCTAGATGCATTATGGGCATACATGATGACTTGAAGGAATAAAACTATATTTTTGCCATATGAACTGGTATATGGAAAACAAGTCTTGCTTCCTATTGAGTTCCAAATAAAGACATTCATAACAATAGAAAAACTGGGCTTAAATATCTCAGAGGCACAACAATAGAGAATAGCACAATTCAATCAACTGGATGAAATGTGACAAGAAATTATGTAGCATACCAAACTTTAGCAACAAAGGATGAAATGACAAGACAAATTTATTAAGAAAAATATATTTCAATTAGGGAAGGGAACTGGACTCTTCGCTTCGATTAAAAAAAAAATAATATATAATTAAGAATTTAAATTATTGTTCATTTAACATATTGTTTAGAAATTAAAGTGGACTGAATTTGATTTTATATAAAACATTTTTTTAAAAGACATTGAGCTAAAGTTCAATTTAGATACATGATTTACATAAGCAAGTTGAAACTAGTGGACATGGTTGGAATGGAGTATGTATCGACCGTTATCTACAAAATTATGACATTGAATCTTTTTAACAAAATGCTACAATATATATATTAGTCCACCTATACATTCTCTAAATGATCCTAAAAAAACCAAAATTTACAAAGCATCAAAATGCTGCATTGAACCATGAGGAATTATTCCTCCGCTTTGATTTATAGGTCTCCTGATTAACCATTAAGGAAGGGGGACATACCCCTTTTTCCCCTGCCGCCAAAGTTCACCTTGATTTATGCTTGACCCCAAATTAGCCATGTGATAAGCCTTGGAGTTGTTTGATTTGAGAACATGGAGACATTTCTTCATGGAGATAAACTGATACAATTGATAAATTCACTCGAAAATATAACTTAACTCTGTATAGGAGGGGATATATCTTGAATATAAATGGTGAATTATATTGAAGGAACAGATTCACAATTTGCTTCAACAATGTTGTTGGGTGAAATAAACTCTTCGCATACCTATGTTCTTATTAATTATCAATGCAAAATGTTTTTTATGAAATTTAAAATATTTAATTATTATAATTAATTTTATTTTTAATTTAATCATTTTAATTAATTATAAAAATGTTTTAACATTTTTTAATTTTAATTAATATGTATTAAATAAAAAAAGTTGGAGTTTACTCCCCCTCGCCCTGCAACTTTTGCGAAAACCCTCGCTAAAACCCTAGCTTCATTTTGAACATGGCCAACTCAGAGGGGGATACTCCCCCTCCATCAGATGACATAGTGGCCTTCCAGGCCCTCGTTTCTTCTCTCTTCAAGAAGACTTGAACTAAGGAAGTTCATATAAAATTTGTGAAGAAGGCTGAAACTATGCCCTCGATAACTCTTCATACAGGGTTTAGGCAAATCACTTTGGCATTTATAGATCAATCCCGTGTGGGAAAATTCACAGGAATATATCCATCACCAAGATCCATGGATAATTGGTTGGATAAGATGTGGAAACCAGTGATGAAAGGAAATACTTGAATGTACACATGCAAGAATGGATTTTTCGCGTTCCAATTTGAATTCAAGGAAAAAAAAGACATAATCTTCCAAAATTTCCCATACTCCTTTGGATCCTAGGGCATGTATTTGAACAATGGTCACTGGATTTCGATCCAAATGAAGATATTTAGAAAGTGATGCCAGTTTGGGTCAAATTTGCATGGCTTTTTCTCTCATGTTGGAGAGATGACTGTCTGCGAGCAATAGGTAATGTTCCGAGGAAGTATCTAGATAGGGTTGAACTCAAGGGCTCTCAATTTTCATGCAAAAATATATGTGTTGAAGTAGATTTTGAGAAAGGGTTACCCTCAAAAATAAATCTCATGCAAGGAGATTGGATTCATAGTGAAATTATTGACTATGAGAAATTTCCCTTTAAATGCATAATTGCCATGACTACGGTCATTTTGCAAGAGATTGTAAGGAATCCCAAGCATAGAAATGGGAGGAGACAACAACAGAGAAATAGGACCGGTGGAAAACTTGGAAAAAAGGGGAAATAGAGGGAAAGAAACAACAAATAAACCCCATTACTTGCAAGGCATAAATGTGGCTTCAACTTCAACACACCCTTTTGAGGTCCTGCAAGCTCAAGAAGAGAGCAACAAGGAGGAAGAAAATAACAACAAAAGGAAAGGGGCTCTTAAAGAGGAATATCTTAGCATAGATGGAGATAAAGGGGAAATAAAGGAAGCTAAGAAAGTTAAAGAAATAGTGCAAGAAGGAAACAACCAAACCCTAATTTTCGTGCATAACTTCATTCTAGAGGAAGCTAAGGGAAGCCCAACAACAAAATCAGGAAATGAGGTTGACAGAATCCCAAAGAAACCAAAGGAGACAAAAGGGGATACATCAAGAATCATGACAAGGAAGAAGGCCCAAACCCTAACTAGGCTAATGAGATCAACAACTAAGAAATTGAAAGCTCCAAGAAAAAGAAGGGAACACCCCAAAAGAAGATTGCCCTGGAACTTGAAGTAGAAAAAAATAAGAAATTAGGATTTAACTGATAATTACTATGATTCTAAAGAAAATAACACTCAAAGGTTAGGAAGAAATAGAATATGGAGGAGGTTAAAAACAAAACCCCCCTAAAAATGACGAAAAACTTATCATGGAATATAAGGGGTTTGGGAATCCCCTAAAAATCACTTTAATGATCTAGTTAAGTAGGAATAACCATTGATACTTCTTCAAGAAACCAAACTTGAAGAATAAGATCTTTAAAATACAGAAAAATCCTTCTGGTGGGACAATACTGGAATAACACAAGCTCTTGTGGGGCATCTTAAGGACTAAATACCTTTTGCTAGACTCTTTTTTCACTTTGATTGATGGTATGAAATTGAAATATTGGATATCAGTTTGATTGGAAAGGAAGGACAAGTAGGAGCATATATCTATCATTAATGTTTATGCTCCAGTAATATATGGATAAAAATGTTATTTCTAGGATTAATTGATCTCTTTAAAATAAAATCAATGGCGTAATAACAACATCATAGGAGGGGACTTCAATACCATTATTCAATCTATTGAGAAGTGAGGGGAAATCTCATTCGAGACCCATTTCAAGAAATAATAGAGAATTAATTTCTGAATGAGACTTAATTGATACACCACCAAAGAAAGGCATGCATACCTAGACAAATAGGAGAAGCAAAGAGACGCATATAACAAATAGATTGGATCACTTTTTGATGCATAGAAATTGGATCTTTAAAGGGTTGGATTGTGTTCCTTTAATTTTGGCATACGGAGAATGAGACCACGAAGAAATAACCCTAGAAATGGCTAAATTGGAAAACTTGGGCCCTATTCCATTCAGATATAATCTAGGATGGCTAAAATTGGATGGATTCATTACCATAATAAGACAAGCCTGGTTGACACAAGTCATAGGATCCCCCTCTTTTGTTTGGAAGTCAAATTAAAAGGTGGTTAAATAAGCATTAAGAATATAGGAAAAGGAAAAATAGCAACCTTTGGGCCATAAGAGACTCGAACTAGTAAAGAAACTTGGGAATCATAAAATTTTGATATAAAAATGTCAGGTGGAAAATTGGCATATAGAAAAGGAAAAATAATTGACCAGGAAAATATTATTAACAAGTCACCAAGATGAAGAATATTGGCACTTGAAATCAATAAGTGTGTGGCTTCAAGCGAGCCATCAAAATACAACCTTCTTTCATAAACAGACCAAGGCTAGAGAAATGCCAAACGTGGTAAGAGAAATTGCACCCAAGGGGAAGCCAAGACTGACCACTTTTGCTTACATAAAGCAAGAGGTATATCTATATTTTCAATCTCTTTACTCTGAGGATATAGAATTTGAGTTGGAAAAAGCACATGAGTTACTTTCATGCATATTGCCTAGTGTAACATAATATGGAAATCAACAACTAAATAAAGAGATACATGAATAAAAGGCTATAGAAGCAAGTTGGGCGTTGAATCTAGATAAGGCCCTAGGTCCTGATGGATTCATTGCCATTTTTTATTCGGTCTCCTATCCAATGATAAAAAAGAACTTGCTCCAAATACTTAATGGGATGAGAAGGAAAGACAAGATCGACAGAAGTACCAACTCTTCCTTTCTTGCATTAATCCCTAAGGAGTCAAACAATTTGAATTTCACTTAGTTCAGACCCATATCCCTTGACAATGCAACATATAAAATTCTCACAAAATTAATAGCGAACAGATTGAAAAAGATTTTTCCAGAGATTATTTTTGAAAATCAAGTGGGTTTTATGTGTCATAGATAAATTATAGATTAAAAAATTATGGTACGAGAAGTTATTCACTCTAGCAAGGAAGTAACGTAACCTGGATTGGTGATCAAGTTGGATATGGCCAATGATTTCGATTGGTAAGACACTCCTTATATTTAATTCTTGACAAATTAGGTTTTAGTAATGAATTCATTCATTTAATCAAAGCTTGTAAGGATCGTGCCTTTCATAAATGGCAGACCCACCCCTTTTTTTGTGGCCTCTAGGGGAATTGAGACAAGGGTACCCCCATAGTAGCAGAGAGCTTAAGTACGAACTTAGAGAAAGCAAGAATGGAAGGAAAGTTATTAGGTCTAAGGATAGATAAAAAGGTAAAAGGAGTAAACCACTCTTAATTTGTAGATGAAACTCTCCTACTGGGAGGGGATTCAAAATAATTGTGAATCATTTTAAATATCTTGTAAATGTTTATCTAGATATCTTAGGTGAGCTAGTGAATAAAAGGAAAAGTAAACTCTATGAATGGAATTGTTGAGAATAAATTTTAAGAGAGATCTCTATGGCATTGGAATTCCTAGTGGAAATAGGATGGACGTCATTTAAATATCTTGGAGTACCAATTTCTATGGGAGCATTAAATGCAAAGAACTGGGAAGGTGTCCTACAAAAATTCAAGAAGAAGATCCAATCTTAGGGAGCGCAACAGATAAATGCAGTTGGGAAGGTTGTTCTGATCAAATCAGTGCTATCATCACTACCTGTCTATATGGGCTCTGGTCTTCTTGCTCCAAAAAGTGCGATCAATCAGATTGGTGGTTTGCTATGAAAATTTGTGTTGTAGGGAGGTAAAACAATGAAAAAAAGTTTCATTTAGTAAATTGGAACATTGTTAGACTTCAAAAATTTATGGCGACCTTACAATAAAGGTTTCCCAACTTATGAATCTTACATTAGGAGCTAAAATAATGTGGTGCCTCCTCTAAAACATAAAGGAATGGCGGAAACAAGCCATTCTTTGAAAATATTTTCATAAGAATAGGCTTATTAGAGTTGAGAATGAAGATTGGGTAGGGCAAGGTTGAAAAATATGGAAGCTCTGTAAGACCACAACTCCCATAATCTTAGACAATCTAAGTTGGAAACCTGGAAATGGTGCTTGTATAAACCTATGGAAATATAATATACCATCAATAGTGTTACTGGAAGGAACTAGGGAAATGAGGGAGTTAGCAAATTGGATGAGGCAATTACGATATTCTAGGATCAAATATATGTCACAATGGAATAGGAAAGGGCAGTGAAAAGGATGGATATGTACAAAACTCCTTGCTAATATTCAAACCCAATGGGAGATGTTAATAAAATAAATTTGCTGAAAAGTTTTGCTCCAATCAAATCCTCTAAATTTTATCAACGCTTATGGAAGGGCAGTCCAAAACAAAAGTATTTAGTTAAAGTTGGATACAAATTGATTATCAATAAATTTCCGCATCCAAATCCATCTAAGTTGTGGAGAAAAATATGGCATAGAGATGGTCTCCCCAAAATAAAAATCTTCTATTGGGTAATGTACATGGAAATTTTTTGACGATAGAGAATCTAAGGAAGAGGAATATTCATAGGCCTTTAAGATGCGTTCTTTGCAAATCTAAAGAATAAGGCACTCCTCGTGTCTTTAGGAAATTCTCCTTTACCTTAGTAGTCTCGCGGGAAGCCTTATAAAAAGTCAACCCTATTTAAAGCATACTAGATATTTGGATGGAAATGTTCGATTTATGGAAAAACAAAATTTAGTGGTCGAGGAAAGCTTCATTAGTGACAATTCAATGTTGGATGCCTCTCCCTAAATATTTTTGTTTGTCAGTTTGGTTTGCATGAAATAATGTCATATTCAAGGGAGACAATCATAATTCAACATCGAATATAGTCAAAGCTCTGAACCTATTATTTGAATCCATCATTGCTTGTGGATACAAATCTTCTAATATGGAGGATATGTTTTCACAAGAAAAAGATTGGATTAATTTAGGCACAACCCCTTTTCATGCTTACAAGTTCAATCCCAAACCGACCACCTCCCAATCATTTTGTATAAGAATGGATTTTGAAGAATTCTCAAAATGGAGATTAACAAGAAATACCAGGATTTGTTTTTTGATGGTTCATCGAAAGGTAATCCCAAGTTGGTAGGAGAAAGAGCGATTATATTTCGTCCTGATGATGAAAGATACATATAATATGCATGGGGCTTGGGTTTTCCTACCAACAATCAAACAGAATAAGTGGTTGTTTGGCAGGGGCTAGAAATGGCTATTGCAAGAAGAATTCCTAGATTTATGGTCTTTAGGGATTCCATGATAGTCATCCAATAGGTGAACAAACTTAAAGAAAAATGCAACCTCCGTAGCCCTCGTATATTGCAAATAATTTCATTACATTTGAGGAACTTTGAAGCAATTGAATTTTACCATGTTAAACAAAAATTGAACACAATAGAAGATATGTTAGCTAATAAATATGTAAACCTAAACTAGGGTATGATGGATCAAGATAGTAGTTCAATACAATTTAATCCATTACCATGACAAGGGACATCACCATCCATGCAAGCCATGATGCATATAAACAAGTAAACAACAGAAGCATAATTCACAAAAATATTGGGTGACATCAAATGCATAGTTGTTTAACAATGCTATATCGAGACCAACTTGAATGGAGGCCCATCAACATCAATGACCGTAAATTGGAAAACCCACTCTACAATAGCACTTATTTGTCGCAGGTACATGAAAACATAATGTGGAACATTTGGAGGATCAACAATATTTAGAAAGATTGGAAAAGGAGTTTGAAGGGCGTCAGCTTAATCGACTCACTTGGGATGGCACACATGCAATATGGAGTTTTAATGGAGGAAACCTGGAGAGATACCAAGGCAACTATCAATGAGGAATGTTTGGACGACTCCATGAATGTGGTAGGACAAGTTTTAATTGCTATTAAAGGGTTGCCTCAACAGAGGAGAACCGAAATACAAAGTTGGTTGATTTACCAAATTCCTCAACTTTGTCACAATTGCATAGTCCAGGAGGACCTAACGGAAAGCAAGGAATACAAGTTGTGATTGTAGAACTCAGGATATGTAGGAGAATGGAGATAGATATGTAGAGACTTCAAGTTAGGGAGTAGGAGAAATTGAATCGACAATTGGATCACTTAACATAGACAATGGAATGCATCCTGACCCTTCTCAATAGATTAAGTGAATGGAGGCAAAGGAAAAGAAGGTGCATGTAGCTTTACTAGATCAAAAATGTGAGATGTTGCAAAGAAATTATGAGAAATTTCAGGCAATTCTAGAAGTGGAGGTGGTGATATTGGATCTAAGGTTGAAAAGGCTGGAGCCGGATACCAACAAAGGAGTAATGGATCCTTCTGCATGCATAGAATGCACTAGGAATGCAGAATGGCAGTCTGCACTCATTCAGGCACAACAAGTGGCAAAGAGTAATTTTGAAGGTCGGTTGTCCAAGATAGGCTAGATAATATGTTTTCCTCAGATTTATGTATTGTAGATATATTTTTTCTTTAGGTGTTTTTCAAAAACTATTTAAGATATACCCATATAAATACATAGTAAATAGAAAAAGATAGAATAAAAATATATAGTTATTAAAAATGTAAATGCTATGAGTAATAGCCAGTCAAAAATATATATAATATATATATATAATAGATATAATTACAATAAAGCATTATTAAGATGTAAAATAACCTCTCAATATATCTAAAATAAATATTAATATTATAAATTAGCGTACATTTCATTACTCTTCCTAAGAGACAAATAATGTCAGTTGATCCTTAGCATATTAGAACATGTTAAAGTTTTTATTCTTAAACATATAATTAATATTTTTAATTATTTTTTATTTAATATATTGTTTTAAAAGTTAAGATAGATTGATTTGGTTTTTTATAAGATTTCTTTATAAAATTTAAAATATTATTTATGTAATTTTTTCTTAATTTAATTTAATTTTAATTATTTTAATTATTTTAAAAAAAAAACACTTTAAAATATTATAAAAACCGTTTTTTAAATGTGAAAAGATGTAATTTTCCATATCAAAAAAACAAATATTAATATTATAGACTACTGCATTTTTTTTTGTTCCTTTTTCTTCTGTTTTACTTTATGTCACACCAAAATGGTATAGAGTTACAGATGGTAAATAAAAAATTAGATAGTCAAGATTTGAAGAAGTGAAGCAAGATGTACAAAATTATATAAGAGAACCATTTTCTTATTGGAATTTATTGAAATTAGAGAACCATTTTATTATTGGAATTTATTGAAATTTTCTTATTGGAATTTATTGAGATTAGAGAACCATTTTCTTATTGGAATTTATTGAAATTAGAGTTGTCAGATTCATGTATTCTTTTTATATAAGAGAACTATTTTCTTATTAGAATTTATTGAAATTAGAGTTGTCAGAGATGTATGTTTTATATGTTATAAAAGTGTTCTATAAAATATTTTAACTAAATGTTAATATTATAAATTAATATACATTTATTGTTGTAAAGTAGTTTTCAACTCTTCATTTTTTTTCTCTTTGTTTTACTTTATGTCACACCAAAATGATAGAGTTGTAGATGGTAAACAAAAAAATTAAATAGTGAAGATTTGAATAAGTCCTAGAATGTACAAGATTATATAAAAAACAAAAACAAAAACCATTTTCTCATAAGAATTAGAGTTGTCAGAGTTAGCTATTCTTTATATTTCAGTCCTCATAAGACTTTATAACATTTAAATCATCTTCTCTATTCACTATAAATATATTTATAGTTATTCAAATTAATTTAATCATTATTATTCTTCTCCAAATATGTATTCTGCATGTAATTCATTACAGG
>APFE030714249.1:10289-61051 GCA_000404065.3 Pinus taeda
AGCTTTGAAAAAATGATTCGTGTATGGTAACAAAGGATCGCTTATACCTCTGTAAGAATCCTCAGCTAAAAACTAAAAGATTTCTTATGGAATTGCACACCTTCTCCCTTAGGAGGGCACTCAGGATTTTTAAAAACTTACCATAGGGTTAAGAAGGAATTTTTTTGGGATGGCCTTAAATCAGATATTCAAAAAGTTTGTGGCGGAATGTTTGGTTTGCCAACAAAATAAAGTTGAAACAATTAAGACACCGGGTCTATTACAACCTTTATCCATTCCAAGCCAACGTTGGGAGGAGGTTTCAATGGATGTTATCACAGGTTTACCCAAGTCTGAGGGAAAGAGTGTCATCATGGTGGTAGTTGACAGACTTACCAAGTATGCACACTTTTGTGCATTATCACATCCATTTAAGCCAGTACAGTTTCTAGTGCATTTATGGAAACAATTCAAAAGCTACATGGAATCCAAATATTATTGTAAGTGACAGAGATCCCATTTTCACTGGAAATTTTTGGACAGAATTATTTTCTTGTCTTGGTACTCAGTTAGCTCATAGCTCATCTTATCATCCTCAATCTGATGGGCAAACTGAGATAGTAAACAAATGTTTGGAAGGATTTCTTCGTTGCTTTGTATCTGATAAACAGACACAATGGGTCAAATGATTGCCTCTGGCTGAATGGTGGTATAACATTTCCTTCCATACAGCAACAAAAATGACCCCATTTATGGCACTTTATGGATATCAGCCACCATCCATCACATAATATTTAAAAGAAATTCTAAGGTTCAAGTAGTGGAATATCACATTGAGCATCAAAAACAAGTCCTCCAACTCTTAAAGGATAACCTCATGTTGGCATAGAATAGAATGAAACAACAGGCATATCAACATCGCAACGAAAGAAGTTTTGATGTAGGTGATTGGGTATTCCTACAGCTACAACCATATAAACAAATGTCCCTGAAGCAAGCTAAGAAGGATAATAAATTATCACCAAAGTATTATGGTCTATATAAGGTGTTGCAAAATATTGGTCCTATGGCATACAAATTGGAGCTTCCTGCAGCTTCTCGAGTGCACCCAGTTTTCCATGTTTCATGTCTAAAGAAGGTTAGAGGCTACAAGCTCCCAGTCCAAACAACATTGCTAGAACTTGACGAGGAAGGAAAAATTATATTGGAACTGGAAGCAGTCACAGAGACAAGAAATCGACAGCTACGGAATCGATCAATTTTGGAGTATCTCATCAAGTGGAAGAACTTATTTGCTGAAGATTCCACATGGGAGGATGAGAATTGTATACAAAAGCATCCAGAGCTACTCAAGCGTTAAGGACAACACTTTTTTGAAGGAGAGGGGCATGTTAGGTCCATATAATACTAGTGATTACCCCATTAATATTGTAGTTGTATCCCTTATTAATATTGTTGTGCCCCCTATTGTCCCCATATTGTTATTAATGTGCCCCATAGAATCCCTCTATTGTTATTTTTGTGGATTTATATTATTATTGTTAGGTCGGCTGGGTTATATTGTGACTCCTTAGACTCTTATATATAGAAATGAGGTTTTGTCATTTGTATCATCCAAGACTTGTTCATTTATGTAATGTAAAGGAGGTTGCCCCCTCAAAGAGGCTGAATTCTAAGGCGTTCAACTATATTTTCTATATTTTTATGAGCTGGTTTCAGAAATGCAGTCGGTGAACTATATGGAGGGCCGTAGAGGAGGGAGCTCCACTCTCTCCTATAAGGAGGCCGTAGCCAGTAGAGGTAAGAAACCTCTATAAAATTCTAGAGGTACTGCGGAGGAAGGAAAAAGAAACATGGGAGAGGAGATAGGAGAAGCCATAAATAAGGAAAATAATGGCACACAAGACAAGGAGGTAGAAGACAAAAAACAGGGACCTAAAGACAAAAAACAAAAGGGACCCTGCAAACCCAAAGCAAAGATAACACCTAGAGTTATTTTAAATGATCCAGCTCTACAGGCGCACGGGGATCACATGCAGACATATGCCATCATCTGTAAATTCATGGGATTATGGCCCACTGAAAAAGCTTTACAGTCATGGATCAAATACCACTAGAAACCTAAAGGGAGTATTGACCTACATCTGGGGTTAAAGGGATTCTTTATAGTGGTTTTCACGAATATTGAAGACAAGGACAGAGTATTTTAAGGAAGGCCTTACTTCTATGCAACAACTAGACTCTACATGCGGCCATGGATGATGAATTTTGTTCCAGAATGGGAAACGTTTTCTTCAGTATTGGTCTAGGTAAGGCTCTATTCTCTACCTCTTGATTACTGGCAAAATGAATCGTTAGCTACCATAGGCAATAAATTAGGTTGCTTTGTCAAAGCTTCCGAAGCCACAAGAAGGGGAAAATATACCTCCTTTTCCAGAATATGTGTGGAAATAGATCTATCAGGAGCTCTACTGGATGAGGTGATCTTGGAAGTTTTTGATGAACAGTGGGTGCAAACAGTAGACTATGAGGACATTCTGTTCAGATGTCGCAAATGTCATGAACATGGAAACCTTTTCATAGACTGTCCACTCAGTAAAGTAGTAAACAAGAGCAAAAATAACTCAATAAAGGAAACATACAGCTTCTAGAAAGTGGTGAATCCAGGAAAAGGTGGTAAAAGAGGAAGAAAAAAACATCAAGATGAAGGAAAATAGACCAATCAGAAAAAAAATCCAAGTGCTTGAGGAAGATGAAGAGATCACAAAAGAAGATCAAGAAATGGAAGGAAGTCCTGTGGAAACGGAGAAAAATGAAAATCCGGAACAAACACTAGATAGTGATTATCAGAAAGAAGCTACAATGAGTGATGCAGAACTAGAGATGGATCAGGAAATGACCCATAATGAAATGGACCTGGAGGACCATGATCTACAGGAAATTCTTGACAAAGAAAACCTAGATCTGGAAGGGTTCTTGATACAGGGAACCAGGGGAGGAGTAGATTCATTACCTCAAGAATATCTCAATAGAATACAACAGTTGTTTTTATGTAAAACACAGGCTAAGGCGCTGGAAAGAGGAAAAATCATCGATAAGGGGGACAACAGAGGGGTGAAAACTACAAAAATGACTCTGGGACTAGCCACTAGAAACCCAAGCTAGAAAAGAGGTAGGAAAAAGTAGAATGAACTCTCGATGGAGTGTGGAAAGCTTATGATCGATTCAGGTAAGATGAAAGATCTAGCCAACTAATCCTTTACAAATCTTTAATAATGAAGTTTACATCTCGGAATATTAGAGGTCTAAGGAGTAAGAGAAAGCAGAGAATGCTTAGTAATAGAATGAAACAAGAAATGCCGGATATAATTTTCATCCAAGAAACAAAATGTTCCTTTCAAAAATTAAGACAGATTCATAGCAAATGGCTTAGTAGATTTGAGTTTCTTGAAGTCAAAGTAGAAAACACAGTGGGGGGCATACTCACTCTTTGGAACCCGCAAAAAATAGGTATTTTAGATGCTGAGGCTTCCTGGAATTATTTATCAGTTGTTATTCAACCGATAGGAGACAGGGAAACCTTTCTAGTCACAAACATTTATGGTCCTCAGAGAATAGATCACAAACTCAGGTTTCTAGATTCCCTTGTGGATCTCAGAGATAGACGTGCAGATATACCCTGGATCATGGGAGGTGACTTCAACATGATCAAATCTCTTTCAGAGAAAAAAGGGGGAACCAAAGCTCTAAGTAAAGACTCTTTATCATTTCAAACCTTCTCAGACAATATGAATCTTGTTGACACTAATAGGAATACTAGCCTCTTTACTTGGAATAATAAAAGAGGAGGAGAGTACCATGTAGCCTCAAAGTTAGACAGATTCATCATCTCTGAGGATCTTATGCTGACAGATAAAGTAGTAATAGCAAGAGTTCTTCCCTTTGGAAGCTCAGATCACTGGCCGGTTCAATTGGAGATTAAGGGTATTGGTACTCCTAGGAACAAACCTTTCAGATTTGAGAATATCTCGCTGTCACACCCAGACTTCATCAGCAATATTGAAAAATGGTGGGTAGAAGATTTACAGATTCAGGGGACAAGAATGTTCCTACTTCACAAAAGACTTAAGCACACCAAGGTCCGGCTTAAAAAGTGGAACAAGAAGGATTTTGGAAATATTTTTGTGGAGAAAAAAGATGTTGAAAACAAAATGCAGGTTCTCAACCAAGCTCTGATCACAAAAGGATTTGAAAAAGCCATAAGTGATCAAGTGGATAAACATCATCAAGATTGGGAGAATCTATGTAAAAAGGAGGAGATATTTTGGAGACATAAGTCTAGAGTTCAATGGATCAAAGAAGGAGAGTATAACACTAAGTTTTCTCACAAAGCCAACATTGCTAATAGAACTCACAACAGAATCTCTTTGATCAGAATGAGGAGGGCGAGCTTCATATCTCCCATGAAGCTATAGAAGATGTGTTAGTCTAGCACTTCCAAGGTATAACTCAAGAGAACAATGCAGATAGAGAGCACTTAATCAGGGAGATAACTAATAATATACAGAAACTAGTGTCCAGAGAGGATAATTTCAACGTTAATAGGCCAGTAACGGAAGAGGAGGTTAGTGAAGTCCTCAAAGATATGCAGAATGGCAAAGCACCAGGCCCGAATGGTTTCAATGTAGATTTTTCAAAGCTTGTTGGAGTGTTATTAAACATGATATTGGCATGTTGTGGAGGACTCCACGCTAAACAGAACCATTCTGAAAGCGCTCAATACCTCCTTCATCTCCCTGATCCCCAAACAAGACATTGCTCAAACACCAGATAAATATAGACCCATATCCCTCTAAAGTGTGGTCTACAAGATAATATCCAAGGTAGTGGCTAACAAACTCAAACCTTTACTTCCTCTTCTGGTTTCAGGGGAAAAATCAGGTTATGTGGAAGCTAGACAAATTCTTGACAACATTATTCAAGCTCAAGAGGTGGTTCACTCATTAACCAACAAGAGACAGGTGGGCATGATCATGCAATTGGATATTGCTAAAGCTTATGACAAGGTAAACTGGACCTATATCAGAAAATTCTTATTGCTTTTGGATTTGATCACAACTGGGTCAGATGGGTAATGGTGCTGGCCCAATTTTTCTATATTAGTTAATGGCTCTCCCTTAGAGATTTTCAGTCCTTCAAGAGGCCTCAGACAGGGAAATCCGCTCTCTCCCTTTCTTTTCATCCTCGTGATGGAAGGATTGGGCCAGCCAATAAAGCATGCTAAAATAACGGGAAAGATTAAGGGCCTGAAACTAACTGAGAATGGTCAAGCCCTGACTCACCAACAATTTGTACATGATACCATGCTACAGGGAATCCCCATAGTCAAAGAAGCTTCAGCCTACAAATTTTTTTTGAATCTCTTTGCCTTGGCTTCAGGTATGGAAGTTAATCTCTCCAAATCAAAAATCTTTTTCTTCAATACCAATATTGCTATTCAGAAAAATATCTCTAGAATTCTAGGCTTTCAAAGGGATTCCCTTCCCTCAAAATATTTGGGAGTTCTTCTTACTGCCAAACCGACTCTCAAAAGCATTTAGGAACCCTTGATGAATAAGTTGCAGGATAAAGTCAATGGACTATGAGATCTTTAAATCTTACTGGTAGGTTGGTACTCACAAAAGTTGTGTTACAAGCAATCCCTATTTTCATGTTATCAGCCCTCCCAGCTCCAAAAGGAGTCCTACAACAATTCAAAAATATTCAAAGAAACTTCCTTTGGGGTAAAGAGGAGACAAGGAAGAAATGGGCCTTAGTGCCTTGGGAGAGAATTTATAGGCCCAAAAATAATGGAGGGCTAGGCTTGGATGATCAGGAAATACTCAGCAAAGCTTTAGGGGGCATACTATGGTGGCATTGGGTTCAACATCCACAGACTCAATGGGCAAATATATGGAGAGAAAAATATGCAAGCTCCTGGCAAACAATGATCTCATAAAAATGTTAGGAAATATAAAGGGCTCATACATCTGGAACAAGGCATAGGAGAATAGAAGCCTAGTACAAGAAAATAGCTTCTGGGAAATTAGAGAAGGAAATCTTGCTCTTTTGTGAGAAGATAAGTGGCAATGAGAATCAATTCTGTTAAAAGAAGACTTCTTCGACCTTAAGCATGAGACAGATTCCCAAGGATTAATTAAGGTAAATGACTTTTGGAATCATACTCACCATACAGAAAAGTGGAGAATCTGGAGAAACATTGACTACAGAAATAACAATCCCTTGAAAACAAAAGCAGAGGCGCTCATGAAAATGGTGGAACAAAGAAAGATCTTAGTTGCAGGGGGGCAAGATCAACTAAGATGGGGCAATAACAAAGAGGGCTCCTTTAATCTTAAGGAAGCAAAAGGAATTCTCCTCAAGCTGGATCCCCAGGTTCTAGACAAAATCTGACAGGACCTATGGAGGCATCAAGGGTGTATGAATATCAAACTCTTCATGTGGTTGGTATACCACAAGAAAATCCTGACTTGGGACAACATCAGGAAGAGGGGTGTACTGGGGCCATCAAGATGCCAGCTTTGTGAGGCTCAAGAGGAAACAATGGATCATCTACTCAACAGTTGCATTTTCACCTCCTGGTTATGGGACACACTTGCCACAATCTTTCAGCAATCGAACAAGGATAGAGGGAGCATCATTAGTACCCTCAATAATTGGAGAAGAAATTTTTCGGATTATGAAATTCTCAGCTCATCTTGGGCCCTTACACCAAGCTTCATTATATGGAATGTTTGGAAGGAGAGGAACAAAAGAACATTTAAGGATGAAAAGAATCCCCCACACCGCCTGTTTGAGACAATCCTGAAACAACTTAAGGAGACTGTGGGAACAACTATTCATAACTACCCTAAAAATCCTCCCTTAGAAGTGGATTTAATTCTCAGGCAGCTGGGGATGTAGGGGCTCACTCCTCATGGCTTAGATAGGAAGGCTACATATATGGATACGGAGAAGGATTTCTGGCATCCTCCACCGGAAGGTTATTTTAAATACAACATTGATGGGGCTTCAAAAGGAAACCCGGGAACAACTGGGTATGGAGGAGTCCTTAGGGATGCAGAGGGAAGTATTATCTTCATCTTCCATTGCCACCTTGGAACAACCACCAACAACATGGCTAAACTAATGGATTTGGAACAATGCCTGGATTTTCTGAGTCAAGATAACTATTTCAATGTGATGATAGAGACGGACTCTGAGTTAATCATTAACTTAGTAAAAAGAATAAATAGTGGAACAGTGCCGAAGAAAGTCTCCAAACATTGGAAATTAATCTGGGTTTTCCAGAGAATTCAGGGTCATCTCCAAGGTCTTCGCATTGTTAGTTTCCACCATGTCCACAGAAAGGAAAATAAGTCGGTGGATCTTCTTGCCAACCAAGGTGTCAGTTGTACAGATAATAAGGTTTCGATGGAGTGGTAGGAGTTGTGTCCGAGCAGATTAAAAGCTCTCTGTGGTGAGCAAGCCGAAGAAGATAGGGAGGTGTTTAGATACAAAGCCGTGGAGGCTAGCTCGAAATGATTTGTCCTCTGTATGCATCATCGGTATCTTGTAATTTGTTCTTTGGTGGGGGCCAAACCATGACTGGCTACTGAAATTCCCGAAGTTAGCGAGACGGATATCTCTATTAGTCGAGGTGAGCGAAACGAACATCACAGTTCTTCGATCAGTGGAAAGCCTTTTATCTTTACTTGGTTCCAGGTTCAGGCAAGGAAGAATAAAACATGAGGGATGAATCCAGTTTTTTCCGGCAACTGGATTATTTAGAATTTGAGGTTTTGGTATGTAATACTGCCTCCTAGGCGGTTTTCGACTGATTGCACTACTTTCAAGTGGGAAATGGTTTTAGTGATTTTGCAGTGATCCCATTCAGTCTCCTACACATGGCAGGGTGATGGATTCGTAAACTGCCCCTCATCGCACATTAATGTCTGAGTATCTTGTTAGGTGTGATATCTTTCTCAGTTCTAGGATTTCATTGAGTGGATCAACGGATAAGTTTGATCATGCTGCTTGGTGGGGTGGGACCGTTAAACATCGATCGTCTTTGCTAAGCGATTTCCTCCTCGGCCGTTGGTTTGTGCACGGAAATGAACAGCTCAGATGAAAGGGGCTTTCCCAGGGGCTGGGATATGGAAGTTTCCATGGGATTTTCGGGGGTTGGATTGTATTTTTGGTTGATTTCCCTTAGGTTCGGTGATTTTCTTTGTAAAGATAAGAGGTTTTGCACTAGGTGGCTAGTGCTCTATTTTTTCTGTTTCTCTAGCGTCGGGTGGACATTTGTAAATATTGTATATTATTTTTCAGCTTAATGAAATAGAAAGATTGACACTTGCTTTAACCAGAAAAAACACTAGACTACATGCTTGCGATGTGATGTAACAAAGCATTACATATTATTACTAATAGTCCACTAACCTTGATAACGCCCATATATTATACAAATTGGCTTTAAATGTGAACTGTTAGTTCACAGTTTCGTGAAAAATATATTAAGGTTTTATTAGCATGAACACGAAGAACAAATCCTTGCCATACTTTTAATTGAATTTTTAAAAATAAATCTCTGAACATACTAGCGTATTTCATGATTAGTGATATCACATTACTCTTAATAACGAGTTATCATTTTTCAAATAAGGCATCGAAACAAAAAGCAGTCAGCGATAGAGTTTCCTAATGAATGATTATATTTTTTAATTTTAATTTTTGTTTAACATATGGAAATTTTTAATAAGAATAAAAATTAGAATCTAGTACAATTATATAAATTAAATGGGTAGTAATTCTGATAAGCATTAAATTATTTTTTCTTATTTTTCAAATTCGCTAAAATTAAAATAATCATAAAAATTAACTAAATTAGAATTTTATTTAAAAAGATCTATGATAACTATCAAATATTTTGAAGTGAAGAATTTTTTAGAGCTCAAAATTTGGAAAAAAAATTAGCAGCTCAATAAATTTGGTCCTACTCGGCTTTGTTGTTTGATAGGTTCTTGGTTGAAATGGAACCATTTACATATCTTTATATCATTTTTACGGTTTAAATTGTATTTTCAATGCCTTGAAAATTTCTTTGACCACTTAAATTGTGTAGAGCACTCCACATGTTAATTTTATATTAAGAATTGAATGAATTATACATATAACTGTTGTTATTTTTATTAATAACTAATTGAATTTTATTAGTTTTAATGATTGGTTTGGACAATGAAATATTTAATTATGGTCAACATTAACAATTTTCTTAACTCATTCTCTATGTACATATGAAATTGTTCTTGAAATAAATTAGTACAAATAAATATTAAAAAATTAGTAAATATAGGTATAAATTAGTACATATAGCTGTTTTGAAATAATTTAAAAAACTATATAAATTATATATCTTACTCATAATAAAAGTGAAAATATAAGTTTTTTTTTTTAGCTATTATTTCTCTTAAGTTAACATAAAATTAGATTCTTCACATGGATATAAAATATTTACTTATGACTACTAGTGAGATTGAAATGCATTTACCACATCTTCTACACATCAAACATGTTTATTCATTTTTGTTTTTATTATAATCATTTTTTTTTTTTAATTTAGATAATATTTTATTTTTATTTTAAAAGGTGCGGCATTGTAACCTCTAAGTTGAGCACAAACAAAATCAAACATCACCCTCAACACTGGGTTTTATAATGCATTTCTCAAAGAAATATATAATAATTATATTATTAAGAAAAACAACCAATATATAAGTTAAACATGTATACTTAAAAAAGCATGATTCTTAGCCCTAAGAGTCCCCACTTTATTATGGAGATTCTTAATCTATGACATGCCTAAAAAGCCATACTATGACATGCCTAAAAAACTATAACATTTATTCATATGATATTTTTTAATTGATGAATTTAATTCAAAGAGCTAAAAAAGACATAATTATTTTGGAAATAAATTTCAACTTTTAATTTGTATATATTATTCTGAATATTCTAGAATATTTTATAGAAGCTAAATCTCTACCATCCACTTAATAATTATTTATAATTAAATCAAAATTATTAAAACTCTATTTTAAATTAGACATATCTGATAACATAATAAGTTAATATAAAACTTCAAAATAAATAATTTCTTACAAAAATAAATTTATTTAAAATCAGTAAAGAAAAAAATCTAAAGAGAATGAATAAAATATTTTAAATTAACGAGTTATAAATAAATCTTTTAAAATTAAACGACTTAATAAATAAATCTTTAATCAATTATTTTGAGAAAAAATAATATTAATAAATTTTATTAATCTTTATCATTATATAAATAAATTTAAATTTTAAAATTTAAATAAAATTAAAATAATCTTGAAATAAAATTAATTATTAATAAATAAAATATAAAAATACAATGCAATTATAACCTTGCTATGTGCTAGGAAGAAAACCAGTTAATACCTAAATTCATAGACCAAGAAATATATAAGATAGCCATGCATATCTCGCAATTCACGAGATCTATAATTTGTTAGCTTTAATTAAAAATGTTAATCAAATCCATTTATTAGAACTTTCTATTGGAATCTAAGTTTCAATTTATCGCATCAATTATATGCTCTTTTTTTTTACTTTTCTTTCTTTTAAAGTTTATTAATTTTTTTTGTTAAAAACTATGGTTCTATGTAACGCTGTATTTTATTTTCTTCGATCGCTGAAAATCTTAAAACTATTAATATTTTATATAGATCAATAGCGTAGTCACTACTATTCAAGTAGTCATTACCATTGAGTAGATATTATGTTAGTCATTGCCATTGAGTAGATTGACTGATATTATGTTTTCAAAAAAAATTGTAAATTGATATCGAAAAACTGTATTTGTATTTTAATGTTACCATTTAAACAAATATATAATCATAATGCATACAAGAATTTTAATAAATTATAAATATAATTATTTATTATTTTTATTAATATTTTTATTTCAATGGTAATTAAACCTTAAAGAATATGTTTTAATATACACAAAGGTACAATGTCTATTCTTTTTAAATTCCATAGTACAATGAGGAAGATTATTTAGTTTTTGTTATTGATACCTTTTAATTTAGCAAAGGTTTATATATCGATTATTTTAAATATTTTCTTTTCTTCTTATATTGATATTTAACTTATGAATCTATTGTTTCATCATTTACAAATTAGATAGTGGTGTATTGATTTCATAGAGGTTAATTGAACAAGTCTGCATTGCATACAAGATAATGAAAAACCTTTGAGAAACAATGTATGTATGTATTTATATTTAGTCATCAAGTTATCTATTAAGATTTTCATTTTTAAGAAAATAAGTTCGTCTTAACTTCAGGCCAATACAAATATTCTTTATCCCTTATGTATCGAGGGGATTTCAGTGACTTCTCTTTGGCTCCAGAACATAACAATTAATTGTAATGTAATGGTGTATAGAATACATGGAGGTTAATTAGAACGAGTCTAAGTTGTATATATGATAATGAAAAACCTTTGAGAAGCAATGTACGTATGTATGTTAGATTTGATCATCATTATCTGTCATGATTGTCATTTTCAAGAAATTAGATTAACTTTAACTTGGGGCCCTAGATATAATATTGCTCCCTTTCATATCCAGGGGGCTCTCAATGAGTTCTCTTTGGCTCTAGAACATAACAATTAGTTTTAATGTAATATATGAGGCATTTATTGAGAGGAAAAAAAGAAAATTAATATCGGTCTATCAATTTTTTTAATAGATAAGTGTTTATGTCATATATATCTGTATATCTATATATATATATGAATGAGTATAGAACTTGATAACTAGTATTTTGTAAAGAGTATGTAACTTGATAACTAGTATTTTGTAAAAAGTATGTGAAATAGAGTATTGTGAATTATTGTTATAGATATTTTTTTAAGCAAAGAAAAAAGAGAAAGTTGTACAATGAACACACTCACATCTCAACTAAAATTATTATGTTAATAAAAAATATTATTCTTTTCTAATTGTTTTAATTAAAACAAAAATCATAATTTATTATGTAAGAAAACTTATATATGGTTAAAAAATTCTCTATATTAAACAAACTTTTATATTTATATTTTTAAAATGATATAGGAAATAATTCAATTTATTTTATAAAATTTTGAATATAAAAATTAAAGCAAGAATGTAATGCATGAGACATTTTTCAAAACCTATGTTCTCTTTAAACTTAAAATGACCAATGCCATTTTTAAGGAATAATTTCATGTTTTAGAAAAAAATTAAAACAATAAATTTTAAAAGCTTTGAATCTATAATTTATTTTAACAAAATGTAAGCATTTTAAATTTTTGTTTTGTTTAAACAATAATACAATATGCAAGGAATGTTTCATTAAAAAATGGTATATCTTCGAAGGAGTGATATAAAATATAAGGAATTTTACAAAATATACATATCTTTAAAACAAACAATAATGGCATATATGAAATACTATTTTAAATTATATTGTACTTTTAAAGTAATGTTATTAAAATAATTGTGTACGAATAATAATATATAACATATGAGTTATTTTTTAAATAAAATTTGTTTATGTTTATAGCAAATCGATTCTATTTAGAATGGTTAGAAAAAATGATTATTAAAAAAAATGTTTTGAAACACTAATATAGTTTATGAAGCTTTTCATAAAATTATTCATAACATATGAGTTATTTTTTAAATAAAATTTGTTTATGTTTATAGCAAATCGATTTTATTTGGAATGGTTAGAAAAAATGATTATTAAAAAAATGTTTTGAAACACTAATATAGTTTATGAAGCTTTTCATAAAATAAATGTGTATATTTTTAAAGCAAAAGAAAATTAGATGTTTAAAACAATAATGTAATTTACTGGGCCATTTCTAAAAAACCAAATTATACATATGCAAAATAAAGATATACGTCATGATGCATTTTTAAATTAAATACATTTTATTTAAAGAAATGATGTCATGTATGATGCATTTTTCTAAATAAAAATATATTTTAAAAAGTTCTCATTAGCTTCCTATACCAAGAGGTTTCATGTTTCATGATTGACTAGGGAAGTGCCAAAAATGTTCATCCTTTTCATGCTGCAAAGGTTCCATATTTTGATGAATTTTCACTATGAATAGGTGGTTAACTTGTGCCACAATTGATGATTAGCCATATAGCTTAATCCTGGCTAGATCATGTTTGAATTTCACTTGTCTTAGACTAGAGAATAAAGGTCTGCACAAACAGTTTAAGCTTGGCAGACAAGTAGTTAGGCAGAGAAGCAAAGGGCCTCAACAGCTTAATCTGAGCCATGGAAGAAATAAGGGTAGACTTAGATAGGAGGGTAGCTAAAAGAAAAGAGAAGAATCAGGGTTTTCTAGTTCAAGTGCACCCACTGAAAATGAAGAGAAAACGATAGGTATACTAGGTTGGGTAAACAGTTTTGATGGTATAGGAGCATGGTTGGTGAGAAATTTTGCTCCTTTGGAACAAGTTTTTATCTCATAAAATTATAAGGTACCATGGCAAGGTGGCTACAAAACAAATGGAGCATGACTAATTCCCCTCCCCATTTTCCCAAGAAACATTTACTAACATTCCCCCCAAAGAGAAATGAGATCTGCTCATTACCTTTAGACCACTTCATCCCATGGCAAAACTAAGTAAAAAGATGTTTTCCCTAGGCAAAACAAGCCACATTTCTTGTGTAAAATGTCTTTATTCCATCTTACCAAAGTTTCCTACACTTCACCACTTATCATCGTTTATTCCCCCCTAGCCTAAGTTTTCACTCTATAAAACTTAGCCGAAACCATACAAACCCATCCCCCACAATCATATTAACCTACTAACTTTATTATATAGCTCCTATGTACATTCCCCCCCCCCCCCCCTACTATGTATAAAAACACAAAAAAAAACCCAAAAAATAAATACCCCGACCCTTG
Organism: Pinus taeda; assembly: GCA_000404065.3. NCBI lineage: Eukaryota > Viridiplantae > Streptophyta > Pinopsida > Pinales > Pinaceae > Pinus > Pinus taeda. The sequence goes on from APFE030714249.1 coordinate 24,303, forward strand.
GCTAACTATAGCCATATTTTAAATTTTTCTTTAGGGAGTTATTGGTCCGCTAGGGGCTAATAACAACCCTCCACGTGCCCATCGGGACTTGTTTGGCCACTAGCTAAATAAATAGCCAAAAAACCCACTTTTCCAAAGTCCGAAAATGCACCAAAAAACATTACAAACCGCAAAAATTAAAACGGGTCCGTCACTGCTAACTAACTGCCACCTTCATCGCCCACCAACCATCTGATCGCCGCTCCTAGATCCGACGGTAGCCGGCAATTTCGGAAGCCCCAACTTACCGAACAATAGCATCCGGGGGATGGGCGGTATTTCCGTCGTACCGAGGACGCGTGTCAAGCGCCCGGTGTGTTCAGAGCCCCCTCCCCCGAAACCACTTTCCCCCAAAAGCGGTGCGATAATACCACTTACCACCCTCCCCCTACCTGCTGACGTCATGCCCATGTCACCGGATGACGTCACCCTCCATGTCACTCACCACATCATACGCCACATCGCCTGCCTGTTAGCATCCGTACCCCACTAAACAACAAAAATGACTTCATGTTGATGTCATCCCAAAAAAGCGCCCCTAACCCACCAAAGTTAAAAATTTTGGGTAAAATGGGTAAAAATGTTTGTTTTACCCATTCTCTGTTGGTTTCCTGTATGCAGCTGTGCATGCAAAATTACATGCAAAACACTATTTTCGACCGTTCAAGTCCGCCAACCAGCAAGTATATTACACAGCTCGTCCGCTCGAACCGCCTGGTCGATTGCAAGTCGCCCATTCCACCAAGAAAATAGGTATTTACCAGCGATTTGCTCCTGATCCTGATTTCATTATTTTCTCTGTAAAATTGGCCACACCATCCATAATTTAAAAGAAAAAACACTGTGTTGCTACCCAAAAAACCCCCATAAGCCTCTGAGCTACCAAATTCACCATAAATCCACACAGTGAGCTAAAATTGAGCTCGTTTGGCCCTATAAACTCTCCAAAAAACCCCCAAAGCCGTATTTTGCCCACAATTGAAGTCCATTATGTCAAAGAAGCCCATAGCTCCTATTTTTCTAGCTGAGTTCAATCTACAGAGCTAAATTGAAGCCTACAAATTAGTTTCAATGATGAAAACCCCAGAGAAACTCACAGAGCCATCGCTCTGCCCATTTTGCCTGCACAGATTCAAAAGTTCCAATTTCAAAAGCAACAGAGCTCAGCCATGGAAGGTCTAGTGGCCTTAAACATCACTCCCCTCAATGCACCCCACAAAGAGTTGGAACATTTTCCCTTGGCTGACAGAGATTATCTAATTCAAGACCTAGTAGGCTTCCAAAACCATCTTCAAGTAGTCTGTGAGCTCAGAAATAGTTACCTAAATCAAGATGATGTCTGTGGCATTTGGGAATCAAATCTACCCAGATACTGCCTCCCCTCTGTGAATATATTCCGTGAGATCATTCACCTCTGTTGTGAGAACTATGAGCCAATAAACAGAGCAGTTAAGAGTCCATCTGGGACTACTCTTTTTTATATCACTCCTGACTCTATAAATCAGATGCTGAACTTCAAACCAACGCACCTCCAGTTTCCTCTTACCATGAAGTACTTGCTGGATGAAGTTCCCAAACTCTCCAGCTCAAAGATAACCAGAATTGCCAAAGTGTTCATGAGGGCAGATAGCCAGCCCGAGGAGCCACCTCCTTTTCATATGCCTGCTTCACTGAAATGGGTATATTAGTGGTTGATATGATATCTTTTGTGTTGGGGTTCAAGACAAGTGAGCATATTGATGAAACCATATTGGTTATGATGTCTATCTTTACCCCAGGGCAGCCCCCTGCTATCAAGTACAATTATGCCAAGTTTATTTCCAATAAGATGCATGACCAATTGTTGAGGCTAGATAGGGAGGGAATCTTCAAATATTGTTCCTATATCTATCATCTATTTTTATATTACCAACCAGATATCTTCCAATTCCCCATTAGAAAATTGGACCATAAAGGGGAAAGGAGGTTTGTGAGTTTTTGGACCCCAATCTTTCATGATGTTCACAACTCTCCCTACTCTTATTGTGAGTTTGTTGATTTATTTTTATACCCAGCCTCTTCCCTCTTGATGAGAACTCCTCGTCCCAGACTCACACATGATATGCAAAAAATACTGCAGCTCTCCAAAAACTATAAAATAGGTGACTGGTACTTCTACCAGAATCACACTATTTTGAGGATATATGGCTATGAGCTATGCCCCTACAGGTTGCGCAGGTATGTGCTAATGAGACTGTTTGCCTTGGAATATTTCAGGCAATTCATCAATTTAGATTTGAGTCACTTCCATAGCACAAAGAAAAAGGCTCGATTGAAACTCAGAGACCAATTAGGCCCCTTTGTCATGAACAACAAAGAGGGATGGAAGGATGCTGATGAACTATTGGGTCAAACATTCAGACTCAAGAGAAGCTTTTGGTGGGTACCCTATGACCCATATGGCTTCATCAATGCAAGAAGGGTAAAATATAGGCTAGCACCCTATGAACACTACAACATCCCTGACATAGAAAAGTATTCCAACCAAGATGAGTGGTTGGAGGGCACACTAGTTGAAGAGTTAACTGAGGAAGAAAAAATGGAACAAACCATGAAATATTTGGAAAGAAACTCTTGACTTTGAATCTTTTGCTTAGGTGTCTTTCAAAAAGCCACAACAAACCAGGGAAAGCTCATCAATTGCCACAACTGCGCAACATGTTTCCCAGGAAAGGACTACACCAACAACAGGGACAACAAAGGGCAAGGAGTTGGTAGTGGTAGAACAAGAAACCATGGAAGAATAACCTACTACCTCAAAGGATCACTGTCAAGAAAAAGCCCCTTCACTACAGACACAAGCTCCAGAGGTACTAGCACTGTAGACTCCTCTTCCTGAGGAGAGAAGCAAGAAAAGGGACCGAGAAGAGACCACACCTGCAAGTGGGTCAACAGGGCAGCAAGAGGCTAAGAGGCAAAGGGTAGATCCTCCTGAAGAGGACACTATGGAAGACATCACTGAAAGCCCAATAGGAGAGAGAGCCATCAGCCAATAGACTTCTGCTAGCTCTCACAGACAAGAAGGAGGAAGGAAGCATGGAATGGAAGTCTCCTCCTCAAGGTCACAGGCCAAGAAACCATCAGACATCAAACAATCATTCATAGAGATTAAGGCTCAAAATGAGTAATTAAGAATATAGTTGTATGACCAGTTACTTAAGATGACACCCTCCAAACAGCATAGACTAATTGCAGCCTATGACATCAAGGAGGAGAAAATGATTTTAAGTCATTTCAAGCCCAATGTTCAGCAGCCACAGTCTGCAGCTGACTACATAAGGACCAATCTAGAGGTCCTTGCCAAGGACATTCACCCAATGGACCAAATCGAATTGCACAAACAAATGGGTGAAATGGTCTATGCCACACTGGCAGACAAGGCAATGCTGGCCCACCAATTAAAAGAGTCATTTAGTAATACATCTTCTCAATTGGATTTAGAGAAGATCTCTTCTGTAGCCAAAGACAACCGAATAAAGACTCTAGAAGAAATAATTGTTGAGTTGGGACATGATCCCAAGGATGCCAAGGGCATCAAAGCATTGATCAAAAAGAAGGAGGAAGATATTGCTGCCCTTAGAAAGAAATTGAAGCTGCCTGTCACCATGCATCCCTAAACAACAGAGCTAGCACAAGAAAAATCAGAAGAGGATGTCATGGATTTATTGATGGGAATGAACCAAAGGCTGATGCAGATAGAGCAAGAGTTGGAGACAGCATTGCAAACTAAGCAGGGAGAGTCTACCTCCCAGCCACCCGAAACAGCTCCAATAATTGTCTCTGCTCCCCCCATAGACACAACAGCAATCCCTCCCACTAAGCCACCATCAACAATAGGTACAGAAACCACAGATGCTACAGCAGCAACAACAACAGAGCCTGAGACTAGCATGTGGATGGAGGAAATGATGAAGGCAGTGAAAGAGCTAGAAGCTCAAATGTCAGAGCTCAAAGAGACAAAAGAAAGACTAGCCAAGCTAGAAATGAGCTATGACAAATCAAAAATAATAGTGGCAGAGAAGACCAGAGAGGTGAAGGCCTTGGAGAACAAGGTGAAATCACTGGAAAAGAATCTGACCTTGCACAAACCTTTGGCAGATATTAAAATGATTTTGTGGACCAAGATTGGCCAGTCTATTACTGACCAATGGAGATCAATTCAAACAATGTATGAACAAATAGAATTAATAGAAAGGGCACAAGAGCAGATACAAAGAGCCTCGGCATCATTAGGAAATATGCCTAAGCAGGCCAATGACCTCATCCATTTTTTGAACAATAATACTAAGGAACAATTAGCAGCTTTAGAGATCAATGACACGACAGGCACCATTTTGACAATAAAGAAGGTGCTAACAATATGAACTCTTATACAGAATCTAGAAAGAAAGTGTCAAGAGATGCAGATGGATATTAATGCCTTCACAGAGAAATTCACCAACTTGTAGCAAAATGGTCTACCTAGTTTAGTAACAAGCAATCAAAAACTATTATCACATCAACAGTATGCTCATCGGGTGAAAATATATGTAAGAAATAAGATCACTGCATCATCCAGCAGCTCAGAAGATATAGGACCTCCTTCCAGACAGAGCTTGTATGACAAATTGGAGAATTTGTTTTTTATAGAAAATGAAATAAATCATCCTTTTGAAGTCAAGCCTAATTTTTACAGGTACACTGAGGCTGCTCCTATCAGGGAGGGTTTATTACCTTCACTTTCCTGGCTGGCATGTCCTGAAATGCGCTTTAGCATCAGTAAGGTCATGTCTATGCCCCTTATTCCGGTCCCTCGAGGTCCTGATCTTAGGTAAGGTCTTTAAAGAAAAGAATGAAATGAGTTAGGGTCTTTAAAGAATTCGGGAGTGCAACGTGACCCCCTTATCTGATGAAATATTGGTAAAGATACAAAGACATCAGTTTCCCACAGAAAATTGGTGGAAGAGTATGCTGGAAGTGTTGCCTAAGTAAATTTGGACCTTTTTGCCTATGTACATATGGTCAAAAAGCAAGACACGTGGCAGATATAAAGGAAGGAGCTCAAGCCAGGATCAGGACACAGTAAAGATGAGTCAAAAGCAGGTAAACAGATCAGGACAACAACGCAGGAAAGCAAAACAAGGACATAACTACCAGCCAAATTCCTGGGTGAAAAGTCTAAAATATCTTGTTAGTAAAGCAGCCAGCACAGCCACAATAACTCCTACCTTCATTTCTGCATTTATTTCTCTGACAAAGTAGTTGAAGGAAGTAATTGCTCCTTATCTTATCCTCAAGATATTTTGTAAACTCTCTTTTTTGTATAAATACCCCCCCAAAGAATGTATTCATGGTTGGTGATTCTCCTATTGAACTGCGTTGTAACTCAGATGTTTATTAATACAAAGGGCATTGAAATGCATTGTTACTGGACCTTTTGAATATGGATGTGATGATTCTGGACTCTGCTACAGAATTCCTGTGTCTTTCTTTGGCTCAATAAGTTATTCTAACTGTGTTTCGTGTTTTTGTGTTTGCAAATCTCATATATGTTTCATGATCTTAACAACAGGGAAAAAGAATAGCCCGGAACTTGTTTAAATACACTCTGTGTTCAATTCCTGCTGTTATTTATGTTTTCTTCACAATTAGCATAAATAGAAATTCTTAAATGCTTATGTTTCTACTAATTCCCTCGTTCTGAACATTGTCAAGGAATTCTTCACTGCTCCTTGAAAAGGTTCAAGCACCTTCCCTCTGCCACCATGATAAAGGATTCTTGATTGCCCTTTATCCCCTGGCCTACATCTCATCAAATCACTAGCTTTCAATATTGTTCCAAATTGATTATCTTGCTTTGTAGTATTGCCTATCATCACATAAACACACTCAGCAGTCCATCTTCACAGACTCCATTGCACAATGGAATTAACTCTATCAAACCTGCATCCCACCTTTGTTTGAAATCACCATCCAAACCCATTTAAAACAAACCCATTTAAAGCAAACCTTTGCTCATCATAACTAGCCTAAAACTTCAAATAAAAAAAGTTAAATCATATAGAGAGAGCCCTCTCTGGATGCAGTTTGGCTAGAAATTGCATCTAAAAGACTGGTTAGTGGTTACCTCGGTCGTATTCCCTTTTCTCACAAGTTTCGGGGAACAACCTGAGTGATAACATCATTGGCGACTCCACTAGGGACCGAATGAATGTCTGTTAATACTGTCTAAATCTCTAAAGCTACTTCAGTCCAACTCCAGTTTAGCTTAAGATTCTAGACAGCTCCCTCAAAGATTTGTTTGTCCATCCTTGTTTCAAACCTCCCTGAAGGAAGGCCCCAAATTCTCCTACATTTTACTAGCTTCCTTCAAAGTATTGTGAAAACTTGTATCCTCCAAGAGTTCCTAGAAAATACCAAAACATACTTAGAAGATGGCTCCAAAGAAGAAAACTCGATACACAAGGTCAAACCCAGACCCAAATCCTCCAGCTATCTTTGACAATCCAAATCTGATTGCTAAGAGCCTTAGGAAACCAGAAAATCAAGAGAGTTATGCTGATTCAAACCTTGAACCATCCCAGCAGAAACCCTTTCAAATTAAACCCACTGCAGCAAATTCTCAAGCCCTCCTTCCTATTGCTATAGCTTCTTCCAGTTCACCTTTATTGCTCCAAACTCTCTTTTCCACCCCTCCACCCACATCACTTATCTCAGCCCCTACCCCTGTGCTTCCAGTTGTCCCACTTTTCCCTACCAATATGGCAAATAGATATGCGCCCCTACAGTTGCCTACCAATCCAGGGGCCATGCCACAGGATTACCAGGGCAACATTACCTACTTTGATGGTACAGGCACTTACACTGCTCAATAACATACCAAGAGGATGACATACTATTTCGAAAACTATGAGATTGATGATAATGATGTTAGGATGAAAATTTTTGTCCAAAGCTTAACTGGTGATGTAAGGGCATGGTTTAGGTCACTCCCTGCAAACACAATAGCTAATCCAGATGCCCTTTATCAAACTTTCCTAAACAGGTGGGAGAAGAAAAGGGACCCTTTACACATCTTAACTGAATATGAGAATTTGAAAAGAGTCCCACAAGAGAGTGTCCAAGATTATTATGCCAGATTCAACAATACATACCTTGCTATTCCAATAAATCTTACACCACCACCAGACTTAGCATTGATTAAATTCCCTGATGGTTTTGACTCAGACATGGCTTACGAGCTCAGGGAGAGAGCTCCTCCTAGCCTTGAAGATATGTAGAGTATAGCTGTGAGTGTTGAAGCTAATCTAATTTCCAAGCGAAATCGAACTAGGACTGAAAGAAGAACAACTTTCAAAGAGGAAACCTCTGCCTTTGAACAGAAACTTGATGCAATTATTAAAGGCATGGACAGGTTGGGAGACAAAATGGAAACTATTGAGAGGAAATCTTCATGGGACAGCCAACCAAACAACAATGCAAGAAATCCAAACTTTAGGAAAAATCAAAACCTCAATGTAGGAAAAGTTGGTCCAGACCAAAACATAAGGCCTCCCTTCCAAGAAAACTATGCAGAAGCTTCCACATCTAGTGAACCAACAGAGGACCCACACATTAATCTAATGGGTCTCAACAGGGGCCAACCAATTTTCCTAACTCAAGAAGACCAAGAAGCTCATACCCTTAGTCAATGTCAAATGAAATCAGGGGAATCCTTTGATTTTAATCAAGGATATGAAACAGCTGTGTATGAAGTCCATAAACAATACAACTTGAGAAGTAGGAGAATAGAAATCCCTGATGATCCCAAGCAAAAGACAATCAAGCAACCTACCAAAACTAAACTCAAGGACTCTCATGTACCAATCATCCCTAAATCCACTTCCAATCCAAATAGTCCAACAGTTGGAGATGTTTTAGACAAAGATGAAACAAAACAGCACCCTACCTCTGTCTCTCCACTCAGAGAAGTGGAAGAAGAACCATTGGAAGATGGTGAGCAAGCAACCCTAGTTCATCACAATATTCTAGCCAAAGAGGTTGTTGTTGAAAACTCAGTTCAAAGACACAACCTTGTTGCCCAAAATATCAGAACACAAACAGAAAAAACCTTTAATATGGAGGCGAAAATAAGTAAGTTAAAAGTGTCCATCCCATTATCTGAATTAGCAAGGCATGAAGTGTTTAGGGAACAAATCAACAGATCATTAAAAATTTCAGAAAACAAAGATTCAATGAACATCCTTGATGATCAACCAGAACTTATATTTGGCCCTGAAGCAAATGGTAAAATAGGAGATGGAGGTGTCCCTCCCTTTTATGTAAGTTTAAACATTCATGACAAGGTGCTTCACAATGCAATGTGTGATTCAGGAGCATCACATAATCTGATGCCCAAATCTGTCATGGAAAAGTTGGACCTAGATATCACAAGGCCATACAAAGACTTGTTTTCCTTTGATTCCAGTCAGGTCCGGTGTCTAGTCTTAATCAAGGATCTATGTGTGTCAGTAGTCCAATATCCAGCCAAGACAATTCTCATGGATGTCGTGGTAGCTGATATCCCACCCAAGTATGGAATGCTGTTATCCATATCTTGGGGTGCCAAGCTAGAAGGATCTTTTCAACTAGACATGTCTTATCCCACTATCTTAGTCTTCGGCCAGCCTAAAACGCTGTACTGAGAAACTTTGATGAAGTATGTAGTAAGAAGTCAATAAAAACCCCAAAGTTTTCCCATTTATTCTATACATTCAGACATGGATTCTTTTATCATATACAACACTGAGATTCAAGCCCAAAGTGATGTAAAAATGGTGACTTCAAGTCAGGATGAATTCCTAGACAAAGAAACCACAGTTCATATTCAAGAAATCTCGGAAAATAATAAATTAATAGTGACACATAAAGAATATTATGAGACTACAAATCAAACTATCCTTGCTGAGCAAATGGAAAAAGCTCCTAATACCAGTTCAAATCAAGAAAACCTATGGTATCTAGAGTTTGATGGATCTGTTAATAAGCTAGGAGCAGGGGCAGGGGTTTGGATACATAATGTGAAGGATGACCACGCTGAAGGACATGCATTTAGATTGAATTTCAGGTTCACTAACAACATGACCGACTATGAAGCCCTCCTCTTAGGTCTCAAAGTGATAAAAAACTTAGGTGCAGCCTAGATATCAATTTTGGGAGACTCTGACCTCATTATTCAACAAATAAAGGGTAACTTCATTACAAATGATCTTAGGCTGAGGTCATATAGAGCTGCTACAATGGAAATTCTCAACACCTTTCTTGAAACCCAACTGACCAAGATTCCAAGGAATCAAAATCTACATGCCCATAGTCTAGCAACTTTTGCAAGCACTTGCAAATTGCCATTCAAGCCTAATCACCCATTCACCGCTAAAATAAAGCATAGACCTGCAGTGCCAGATAATGTCAAAAACTGGCAGGTATTTGAAAATGATACACAAATCAACAATTTCCTGACTTTGAAAGAAAATTTCACAAGCACAAAAATGGATACCAAAACTATACAGGAAAGCAACCAAATGGACAAAGGTGAAAGACATATCTCTGCTGAAACAACAAACCAACTTCTACATCCCACCAAGTTCACTAAAACAGATTTACAGCAACTTCAAGAAAAAGAAGGTGAGGATGCAATTGCAGCATAATGTGAAGTTATTGAGTTGAAGGATAACTTTCTACCTACAAGCCTCACTCCTTTAGAGGACATTTTTGACTCAAATGACATCTCTAGGAAACCTAAAATGCAGCCATTAAATGCAGAAATTGAGGACTGTAATCTAGAAATTGCAGAAAATCCCAAAATGATAAAATTGTCCAAAGCTCTACCTCCTGACCAAAAACTCAAGTATATTGAATTGTTCAAAGAATTTCAAGATGTCTTTCCATGGAGTTATGAGGACCTAAAGTCTTATGATACTACAGTAATCCAACACACAATACCTCTCAAAGAAAACCAAAAGCCTTTGAAGCAAAAACTTAGGAGGGTCAACCCTGTCATGCTCCCTTTGATTGAGAAAGAAGTTAAGAGAATGTATGAAGCTGGAATTATAGCTCCAATCAGATTCTCATAATGGGTTTCAAATTTAGTGCCCACTAGAAAGAAGACATGGGAGATAAGGTTATGTGTTGACTTGAGAAATTTGAACAAAGTCTCTTTAAAGGACAACTACCCTTTGCCCAAAATGGATCACATTCTGCAAAGGGTAGTGGGTACTTCAAGGATATAACTGTTAGATGGATTCTTAGGATTCAATCAAATCCTAATGCATGCTGACGACCAAGATAAAACTGCTTTCACCACCCCTTGGGAAACATTCAAATATGTGAAAATGCCTTTTGGACTCAAGAATGCAAGAGCAGCTTTTCAAAGAGCCATGGATATTGCTTTTGCTAAAGAAATCCATGACGTTTTAGTCATTTACCTATATGAACTCACATCTTTCTCCAAATCAGATCAAGAGCACCTAGATCATCTAAGGCAAGTATTCTTAATTTGCAGAAAATATGGTATAACATTAAACCCAAATAAATCCGTGTTTGGCCTAGAAGAAGGAAAATTATTAGGCCATATCATCTCCAAAGGAGGCATTAGGATTGACCCAGATAGAATACAAACCATCTTACAAGTCCCTCACCCCAGAAACATTAAAGAACTACAAGCCATTTTGGGAAAGATCAACTTTCTTAGAAGATTCATACCAAACCTGGCTGAGCTAATAAGATTGTTTAACAACATGCTCAAAAAAGACTCCAAGGTCAAGTGGACAATAGAAGCTAAGCAAGCCTTTGAAGAAATCAAAAAAGCTTTGACTCAAACACCAGTCCTCACAAGCCCCAATTTTGATAAAGACTTTATCATATTCTCATTTGCATCAGAACATACAATTGTTGTTGTCTTGCTCCAAAAAGATGACCAAGGATGTGAAAAACCAATAGCCTTCTTCAGCAAAGCCCTTAGAGATGCCCCACTTAAATATCAAATCATGGAGAAGCAAGCATATGCCCTTGTAAAAGCCATCAAGGACTTTAGAGTTTACATTTTGTACTCTCATGTGATTGCTTATGTGCCTAACACTGTTGTTAAAGACATCTTGACCCAAGAAGGCATTGAAGGAAAAAGGGGCAAATTTATAGCTACCATACTGGAGTATGACATTGAAATTAAACCAACAAAACTGATAAAAGGACAAGGACTAGCTAAACTCATGACTGAAACTAACTTTCAAGCCCTTGACATATATCAACTGGGTAATGAGCAAGAGATGATGACTCCACAGATCAATCAAGCCTTTTTACAATCACCTTGGTATGCTGACATATCTTTTGTATTATTAAACCTATAAGCTCCTCCAGGGTTATCCAAAACTAAGAAAAGATTTTTGAAAATGAAAGCTTCTAAGTTTTGCATTTTAGATCATGTTCTCTTTTGGAAAAACCATGAAGAAACTCACAAAGTACTCAAAGAATTTCATGCAGGGGATTGTGGTGGACATTTGTATTGGAAATCAACTGCTAATTGTTTGATTAAATTGTCTAATCAAAGAAGAAACTCACAAAGTACTCAAAGAATTTCATGCAGGGGATTGTGGTGGACATTTGTATTGGAAATCAACTGCTAATAAAATCCTAAGGGATGGATTTTATTGGCACACCCTATTTACTGATGTGAAAAAATATGTAACTTCTTGCCACAAATGCCAGATTTTTGAAGGCAAGAAAAATTTGTTGCCTCTGCCCCTCAAGCCCATTTCCACTGAGAAACCATTTCAACAATGGGGTTTAGACTTCATTGGGGAAATCCACCCTTCATCCTCTAGCCAACACAAGTGGATTTTGACCACTACAGACTATTTTACCAAGTGGATAGAGGCCATCCCTTGCAGGCAAGCCAATGACTCAGTAATCATTCAATTCCTTGAGACCAACATCTTGTCTAGGTTTGGCTACTCGAAGAAAATTATTACAGACAATGTTGCTGCCTTTAAATCTAAGAAAATGATTAACTTCTGTCATAAATACCACATTACCTTGGGCCATTCCACAGCCTATTACCCCCAAGGTAATGGCCTAGCTGAATCCTCCAACCAGAGCTTGATCAACATCATTAAGAAAGTCTTGGAGGAGAACAAGAAAAACTAGCATAAAAAGCTTGTGAATGCCCTATGGGCAGACAGATTGACCACCAAGAGATCTATTAGGACCAGCCCTTATCAATTGGTTTATGGAATGGATGTAGTATTCCCTTCTTCTTTGGGAGTTCCAGTGATAAAGCTGCTACAAGAGATACAAGCAGAACCTAATGATATTCAGAGAAGGATAAATCAAACTATTCACTTGCAGCAGACAAGAGAAGAGGTCTATCACAGAGCCCAAGTCCTACAAGAAAAGCTTAAAAATATATTTGATAAAAGAACCAAAGTAGAGGAATTCTTCATAGGAGATACAGTTATAAATTGGGATTCCAGAAGAGAGGATAGGGGAGAACATGGAAAATTTGATTTCCTATGGAGAGGACCTTTTATCATTCAGACTGTACAAGGAAACAACACCTACTTTTTGAAAAGTCTGGATGGTACAGAGGCGGATGGTGGACCAGTGAATGGCAGAATGTTGAAGCACTACTTTCAACAACTTTGTTAAGAATACCAGCACTTTAATTTGTACATAGTAGTGTTTACCTTCTGTAGTTTATTACAGCAATAGGATAGGGAATAAGTTACAGCAAATTTTAAGGAAAAAGAAAGGAATTGTGTCACCTTTGGGTATTGCATTTTTAGCATATCAAAAGAAGCTAAAATATCAAACTTGGGAGCTATGAAAATGATAAGAAATAATCAAGTAGAGTACCCAAAACAAAGCTGCAATTTTGGAGTAAGTTCATGAGAAATACAGGTATTGCAAAGGAGTCATTTTTTGAACAACAAGGGAGAAATTTCAGAATACAACAAAGAACTAAATATAAGGCCATCTGGCCTGTTGTTCTTGACTTTTCACTAGGAAAAGCCATCCCCAAGTGGAGCCACTATTAGCTTCCTATACAAATAGGTTTCATGTTTCATGATTGAATGGGGAAGTGCCAAAAATGTTCATCCTTTTCATGCTGCAAAGGTTCCATATTTTGATGAATTTTCACTATGAATAGGTGGTTAACTTGTGCCACAATTGATGATTATCGAGACAACTTAATCCTGGCTAGATAATGTTTGAATTTCACTTGTCTTAGACTAGAGAATAAAGGTCTGCACAAATAGTTTAAGCTTGGAAGACAAGTAGTTAGGTAGAGAAGCAAAGGGCCTCAACAGCTTAATCTGAGCCCTGGAAGAAATAAGGGTAGACTTAGATAGGAGGGTAGCTAAAAGAAAAGAGAAGAATCAGGTTTTTCTAGTTCAAGTGCACCCAGTGAAAATGAAGAGAAAATGTTAGGTATACTAGGTTGGGTAAGCAGTTTTGATGGTATAGGAGCATGGTTGGTGAGAAGTTTTCTCCTTTGGAACAAGTTGCTATCTCATAAAATCATAAGGTACCATGGCGAGGTGGCTACAAAACAAATGGAGCATGACTAATTCCCCTCCCCATTTTCCCAAGAAACATTTACTAACATTCCCCCCAAAGGGCAATGAGATCTGCTCATTAACTTTAGACCACTTCATCCCATGGCAAAACTAAGTAAAAATATGTTTTCCCTAGGAAAAGCAAGCCACATTTCTTGTGTAAAAAGTCTTTATTCTATCTTACCAAAGATTCCTACACTTCACCACTTATCATCCTTTTATTCCCCATTAGCCTAAGTTTTCACTCTATAAAAATTAGCCTAAACCATACAAATCCATCCCCCACAATCATATTAACCTACTAAATTTATTATATAGCTCCTACGCACATTCCCCCCCACCCCTTACTATGTATAAAAACACAAAAAATAAATACCTCGACCCTTGGCTAACTATAGCCATATTTTAAATTTTTCTTTAGGGAGTTATTGGTCCGCCAGGGACCAATAACAACCCTCCATGTGCCCATCTGGACTTATTTGGCCTTTGGCTAAATAAATAGCCAAAAAACCCGCATTTGTTCCCAAAAAACCCACTTTTCCAAAGTCCGAAAATGCACCAAAAAACATTACAAATCGCAAAAATTAAAACGAGTCCGCCGCTACTATCTAACCACCACCTTCATCGCCCACCAACCGTCTGATCGTCGCTCCCAGATCCGACGGTTCGGCGATTTCGGAAGCCCCAAATTACTGAACGATAGCGTCCAGGGGATGGGCGGTATTTCCGCTATACAGAGGACGTGTGTCAAGCGCCCAGTGTGTTCAAAGCCCCCTCCCCCGAAACCACTTTCCCCCAAAAGTGGTGCGATAATACCACTTACCACCCTCCCCCTACCTGCTGATGTCATGCCCATGTCACCGGATGACGTCACCTAATGATGTCACCCACCAGGTCATACGCCACGTCACCTGCCATGTCAGCATCCGTACCTCGCTAAAAGACAAAAATGACATCATGTTAAGGTCATCCCAATAAAGCGCCCCTAACTCGCCAAAGTCAAAATTTTCGGGTAAAAAGGGTAAAAATGTTTGTTTTTACCCATTCTTTGTTTGTTTCTTGTACCCACCTGTGCATGCAAAATTATGTGCAAAACACTATTTTCAATCGTTCAAGTCCGCCAACCAGCCAGTATATTACACAGCTCGGCCGCTCGACCCACCTGGTTGCCTGCAAGTCGCCCATTTCACCAAGAAAACAATTATTTACCAACAATTTTCTCCCGACCCTGTTTTCATTAGTTTCTCTATAAAATTGGCCACAACATCCATAATTTAAAGGGAAAAACACTGTGTTGCTACCCAAAAATCTCCCATAAGCCTCTGAGCTGCCAAATTCACCATAAATCCACATAGTGAGCTAAAATTGAGCTCGTTCGGCCATGTAAACTCTCCAAAAAACCCCCAAAGCCGTCTTTTTCCCACAATTGAAGTCCATTGTGTCAAAGAAGCCCATAGCTCCTATGTTTCCAGTTGTGTTCAATCCATAGAGCTAAATTGAAGCCTACAAACCAGTTTCAATGGTGAAAATCCCAGAGAAATCCACAGAGCCATCACTCTACCCATTTTGCTTGCACAGATTTAAAAGTTCCAATTTCAAAAGCAACAGAGCTCAGCCATGGAAGGTCCAGTGGCCTTAAACATCACTCCCCTCAATGCACCCCACAAAGAGTTGGAACATTTGCCCTTGGCTGACAGAGATTATCTAATTCAAGACCTAGTAGGCTTCCAAAACCATCTTCAAGCAGTCTGTGAGCTCAGAAACAGTTACCTAAATCAAGATGATGTCTCTGGCATTTGGGAATCAAATCTACCCAGATACTACCTCCCCCTTGTGAATATATTCCCTGAGATCATTCACCTCTGTTGTGAGAACTATGAGCCAATAAACAGAGTAGTTAAGAGTCCATCTGGGACTACTCTTTTTATATCACTCCTATCTCTATAAATCATATGTTGAACTTCAAACCAGCCCACCTCCAGTTTCCTCTTACCATGAAGTAATTGTTGGATGAAGGTCCCAAACTCTCCAGTGCAGAGATAACCAGAATTGCCTAAGTGTTCATGAGGGCAGATAGCCAGCCCAAGGAGCCACCTCCTTTTCAATATGCATGCTTCACTGAAATGGGTAGATTAGTGGTTGATATGATATCTTTTGTGTTGGGGTTCAAGACAAGTGAGCATATTTATGAAACCATATTGGTTATGATGTCTATCTTTACCCCAGGGAAGCCCCCTAATGTCAAGTACAATTATGCCAAGTTTATTGCCAATAAGATGCCTGACCAATTGTTAAGGCTAGATAGGGAGGAAATCTTCAAATATTCTTCCTATATCTATCATCTATTTTTATATTACCAGCCAGATATCTTCCAATTCCCCATTATAAAATTGGACCATAAAGGGGAAAGGAGGTCTGTGATGTTTTGGACCCCAATCTTTCATGATGTTCGCAACTCTCCCTACTCTTATTATGAGTTTGTTGATTTATTTGTATACCCAGTCTCTTCCCTCTTGATGAGAACTCCTCCTCCCAGACTCACACATGATATGCAAAAAATGCTGCAGCTCTCCAAAAACTATAAAACAGGTGACGGGTACTTCTACCAGAATCACACTATTCTGAGGATATATGGCTGTGAGCTATGCCCCTACAGGCTGCCCAGATATGTGCCAATGAGACTGTTTGCCTTGGAATATTTCAAGAAATTCATCAATTCAGATCTGAGTCACTTCCATAGCACAAAGAAAAAGGCCCGATTGAAACTCAGAGACCAATTAGGCCCCTTTATCATGAACAACAAAGAGGGATGGAAGGATGTTGATGAACTATTGGGTCAAACATTCAGACTCAAGAGAAGCTTTTGGTGGGTACCCTATGACCCATATGGCTTCATCAATGAAAGAAGGGTAAAATATAGGCTAGCACCCTATAAACACTACAACATCCCTAACATAGAAAAGTATGCCAACCAAGATGAGTGGTTGGAGGGCACACTAGTTGAAGAGTTAACCGAGGAAGAAAGAATGGAACAAACCATGAAAGATTTGGAAAAAAATCTTGACTTGGAATCTTTTGGGCAGGTGTCTTTCAAAAAGCCACAGCAAACCAGGGAGAGCTCATCAACTGCCACAACTGCACAACAGGTTGCCCAGGAAAGGACTACACCAACAACAGGGACAACAAAGGGCAAGGAGTTGGTAGTGGCAGAACAAGAAACCATGGAAGAATAGCCTACTATCTCAAAGGAGCATAGTCAAGGGCAAGTCCCTTCACTACAAACACAAGCTCCAGAGGTACCAGCACTGCAAACTCCTCTTCCTGAGGAGAGAAGCAAGAAAAGGGACCGAGAAGAGACCACACCTGCAAGTGGGTCAACGGGGCAGAAAGAGTCTAAGAGGCAAAGGGTAGATCCTCCTGAAGAGGAAACTGTGGAAGACATCACTGAAAGCCCAATAGGAGAGAGGGTGATCAGCCAACAGACTTCTGCTAGCTCTCACAGACAAGAAGGAGGAAGGCAACATGGAATGGAAGTCTCCTCCTCAGGTTCACAGGCAAAGAAACCATCAAACATCAAATAGTCATTCATAGAGATTAAGGCTCAAAATGAGTCATTAAGAATTCAGTTGTATGATTAGTTTCTTAAGATGACACCCTCCAAACAGCATAGACTAATGGAAGCATATGAAATCAAGGAGGAGAAAATGATTTTAAGTCATTTCAAGCCCAAGGTTCAGTAGCCACAATCTACAGCTGACTACATAAGGACCAATCTAAAGGTCCTTTCCAAGGACATTCACCCAATGGACCAAATCGAATTGCACAAACAAACGGGTGAAATGGTCTATGCCACACTGGCAGACAAGGCAATGCTGGCCCACCAATTAAAAGAGTCATTAAGTAATACATCTGATCAATTGGATTTAGAGAAGACATCTTCTCTAGCCAAAGACAACCGAATAAAGACTCTAGAAGAAATAATTGTTGAGTTGGGACATGATCCCAAGGATGCCAAGGGCATCAAAGCATTGATCAAAAAGAAGGAGGAATATATTGCTGCCCTTAGAAAGCAATTGAAGCTACTTGTCACGATGCATCCCCAAACAACAGAACTAGCACAAGAAAAGGAAGGAGAGGATGTCATGGATTTATTGATGAGAATGAACCAAAGGTTGATGCAGACAGAGCAAGAGTTGGAGAAAGCATTGCAAACTAAGCAGGGAGAGTCGACTTCCCAACCACCCAAAATAGCTCCAACGATTGTCTCTGCTCCCCCCACAGACACAGCAACAATCCCTTCCACTGAGCCACCATCAACAACAGGTACAAAAACCATAGATGCTACAGTAGCAACAACAAGAGAGCCTGAGACCAGCATGAGGATGGAGGAAATGATGAAGGCAGTGAAAGAGCTAGAAGCTCAAATGTCATAGCTCAAAGAGACAAAAGAAAGACTAGCCAAGCTAGAAGTGAGCTATGAAAAAACAAAAATAACAGTGGTAGAGAAGACCAAAGAGGTGAAGGCCCTGCAGAACAAGGTGAAATCATTGGAAAAGGATCTGACCTTGTACAAACCTCTAGCAGATATTAAAATGATTTTGTGGACCAAGATTGGCCAGTCTATTACTGACCAATGGAGATCAATTCAGACAATGTATGAATAAATAGAATTAATAGAAAGGGCACAAGAGAAAATACAAAGAGCCTGGGCATCATTAGGAAATATGTCTGAGCAGGCTAATGCCCTCATCCATTTTTTGAACACCAATACTAAGAAACAATTAGCATCTTTAGAGATCAATGATAGGATAGGCACCATTTTGACAATAAAGAAGCTGCTAACAATGAGAACTCTTATACAGACTCTGGAAAGAAAGTGTCAAGAGTTGCAGATGGATATTAATGCCTTCACAGAGAAATTCACCAACTTGCAGCAAAAGGGTATGCCCAGTTTAGCAAGAAGCAATCAAAAACTATTATCACATCAACAATATTCTCATCGGGTGAACATGTATGTAACAAATCAGATCACTGCATCATTCAGTAGCTCAAAAGATACAGGACCTCCTTCCGGACAGAGCTTGTATGACAAATTGGAGAATTTGTTTTATAGAACATGAAATAAATCATCTTTTTGAAGTCAAGCCTAATTTTTACAGGTACACTAAGGCTGATGAAATACTAGTAAAGATACAAAGACATCAGTTGCCCACAGAACACTGGTGGCAGAGTATGCTGGAAGTGTTGCCTATGTAAATTTGGATCTTTTTGCCTATGTACACTTGGTCAAAAAGCAAGACACGTGGCAGATATAAAGGAAGGAGCTCAAGCCAGGATCAAGACATAGTAAAGATGAGTCAAGAGCAGGTAAACAGATCAGGACAGCAACGCAGGAAAGTAAAACAAGGACATAACTACCAGCCGAATTCCTGGGTGAAAAGTCTAAAATATCTTGTCAGTAAAGCATCCAGCACAGCCACAATAACTCCTACCTTCATTTCTGCAATTATTTCTTTGACAAAGTAGCTGAAGGAAGTTATTGCTCCTTATCTTATCCTCAAGACATTTTGTAAACTCTCTTTTTTGTATAAATACCCCCCCAAAGAATGTATTCGTGGTTGGTGATTCTCCTATTGCACTGCGCTGTAACTCAGATGTTTATTAATATAAAGGGCCTTGAAATGCATTTTTGCTGGACCTTCTGAATGTGGATGTGATGATTCTGGACTCTACTACAGAATTCCTGTGTCTTTCTTTGGCTCAATAAGTTATTCTAACTATGTTTTTTGTTTTATGTGTTTGCAAATCTCATATATGTTTCATGATCTTAACAACAGGGAAAAAGAATAGCCAATAACTTATTTAAATACACTATGTGTTCAATTCCTGTTGTTATTTATGTTTTCTTCACAATTAGCATAAATAGAAATTTTTAAATGCTTCTGTTTCTACTAATTCCCTCGTTTTGAACATTGTCAAGGAATTCTTCATTAGCTCCTTGAAAAGGTTCAAGCACCTTCCCTCTGCCACCATGATAAAGGATTCTTGACTGCCCTTTATCCCCTGGCCTACATCTCATCAAATCACTAGCTTTCAATATTGTTCCAAATTGATTATCTTGCTCTGTAGTATTTCCTATCATCACATAAACACAGTCAGTAGTCCATCTTCATAGACTCCATTCCCCAATGGAATTAACTCTATCAGACCTTCATCCCATCTCTATTTGAAATCACCATCCAAACCCATTTAAAACAAACCCATTTAAAGCAAACCTTTTCTCATCATAACTAGCCTAAAACTTCAAATAAACAAAGTTAAATCATACAGACAGAGCCCTCTATAGATGCAGTTTGGCTAGAAATTGCATCAAAAAGACTGGTTAGTGGGTACCTTGGCCGTATTCCCTTTTCTCACAAGTTTTGGGGAACAACATGGGTGATAACAATTCCAAAGAAAGATTGTTTATCTATGAAAGAATCACATGAGGAATTTTTCCAAATAAGTTATATCTGTAACATAATAATGTAATATATCAACAATGTTTCTAAATAATGGTTTAACTTTGAAGAAAAGAGAAGCTATTGGTACCTACCAAATTTTTTTAATGAGCCTAATCCCTTGTTGCTCAAAGCTTATTAGATCTAAGCTTTCAAAATTAATGCAAATAAAGCCATGTCTACTTACATGTTATAGAATATGCCAAGGAAAAACATTGCAAACAACGCCATGGTTATCTTTGTCTGCTAACCTCAAGTCTCATGAAAGAACAACATGCTAATGCTTTTGGCTACCAAAACATCAAGATATGCTCAACTGTGACCAAATACATACATTTTCTCCAAAAATATTCAGTGGTGATAACACATTTTAGCACACTACAGGAATAAGACAACTCGTCATATATATATTATATATATGTAATGTATGTATTATTATGTAGTATGTATGTTGTATGTATGTATGTATGTATGTATGTAATGTATGTATGTATGTATGTATGTAATGTATGTATGTATGGTATGTATGATGTATATGTATATGTAATGTAATGTATAATGTATATGTAATGTATATGTTATTATAATGTATATGTATATGTACATGTACATGTACATGTCACACACACACAAGAGCACACACACACACATATACTATTCAGGCTTTTAAGATATCACCAACTATAATATTCTCCATTACATGAGAATTGCCATTACTCTGTCTTGTTGATAAGGTAAGTGGAAAGGCATCATAACCTTTTGTGATTCTTATCTACACTTCCCACAATATTCAAAGTCATACAATATTCAATAACAACAAATAATAATATATATAATGTAAAATTGGCATTATATTGAAAAATTTAACTGCACACATGTATAGTGAGGGCATCCACAATCCTAGTGCAAATCAAATTGAGTAGATTATTGGTTGACTAAGGATGTTATGGATGTAAGAAAACATTAAATGGAAGAATGTGTTCTTATTGGTTTCAAAATCATAATGCTCACAAATTATAGAGATAGAAACAAGTGATAGTGGCTTCAAAGCTTCAAACTTATCTCTTATGCCAACAATTGCCAAGTATGAGAAATTGTCGATGGGAAAGCATCACATCCATTAATTTGGAATGGAATATATTAAGATGGAGAATTTTCTTGTAAATAACCATGCCATCAAATCATTTGTAACCTAATATTTAATAGTTGTGTTCAATGCTTGTTAAAAAAGTTAAGAAATTTATTTTTAAATCCATCAAAGGTGTCACAAATGTGACAGATGAAAAAGTGTGGGTGGTCATTCACGAGGGACAACTTTATTCTTTTCATAGACATTATAAAGCAACATAATGAAAAATATTTTCCTTTTAATAAAACATCTATTCAATATCCTAAGTGATTATCAAAATTATTTTGTAGAGCATGATATAATTACAAGATCTATAGTTTTTGAAATATTCTAGATCACTTGAAGTCAAAATCAATGTAACACTAGAATTTACAAAGTATCCAAATGCTTATAGAAAGAAAAAGTGTAATAAAATGTTTCTTATTGTTGAAAATATCAAATGAATTTTAAAACCTAAACAACCATAAATTATGTATAAAGGAATAAAAAGCATGAATACTTTTTGTAATACTAAGAATGATTGAAAAATTAAAACAACACAGGAAATACTATAAAACACTATGTACATATGGTTATGGCAGACAAATCACTCTTGCAGACAAGAGCAATCTCCCTAGATTCAATGGTTGAATCTAGTAACAAACAAACAAACTAGTAAATATTTCCCTGAGTTCAATCCTATTTAATCATAAGTAAGAATGTTGGAATATGGAATCCATACATTTCAACGAAATGCCTAATGAAGATTCTCACTAGGGTTTGATGCAACTCGTCAATGCTAAAAATCCAGACCTGCAAACATAATAACAACAAAGTATCAAAGGCATATGATAGATAAATGACGAATAAAACCCATACTAGTGATCAAGGAAACTAGTACCTAATATCATTATCAATGGAAAATGGAAGTAAACACAAAATATGTCAACTCCATTGAACAAAAAAGTGGAAAAGAAACACTCTTTTGTATTAACCTTGAGTAAGAAGAAATAATACAACTTTGCCTTGATGGTGTAAGCCTCCTCCCAAAAGTCTCCAATCATACCCTTATGTGACATGCTTTCCATCCCTATTCCAACAACATAAGTTTACATTCAAAATTACTCTAGCCCTTTGGTATGTGTTGAATTTATAGTTCAAGATGAGGAGGTTTTAGATCCTCTGCTCAAGGGATGAGATCCTCAAAAGGAGGGATTAGGGTTCCACAAAGAGAGGAGGTTTTCTCCGTGAACAGAGATGTGAGGCCCAAGTATGTAGAAGCTCAAAGATTTAAGTTGGGAAATATTCCTCCAACAAAGGTCCTAGAAATCACTTTTCGTTTTTACTTACGTTAAGTTATTTACGCAATTAATAGTGGAAGATAGAGCACATATTTGAGTTGGCCACAATGGTAAGATCTGTGACTGCATAGAATTTAGCTAGGGAACCACGCAAGTGCTAAAAGGTGAGTTTTTGGACCATGTAATCCATAATTCTCATTGTCTTTGGGATTGTTTTTCTTCTAACATGTTAGGGTAATGCTTTGGAACACTTCAATGGATAACGAAAGATCTAGATTGGTGGTGATTTTCCTAGTAGTGATAAAATTCCATGTAACATATTGCCCCCTAAAGTGAAAAGTCAGAAAGGGATGTTTGAGGACTAAAACACTTTATCATGCCAAAGTTTGGATTAGAGACTAATTGGTTGGAGATGTGAAACAAACAATTAAGGATTATGCTACAATATTTTCATACAAACATCAGTGAGGTAGGAATTTCCTTATGTAGAGTAAAAGTATCTCAAATAATTAGTATGGAAATGTACAAAAATCCATTTCAACAGTAAACATGGTATGTATGTAGCCACAAATATGGATCTATCTTTTCAATCATGAATATCTTAAAACTCCATGCAGCTTGGATGGATGAAACTAGATCTAGGGTCTTCATCTTCATCACTATCGATCCATAGCATGAATCTAACCATGCGAGTGAATCTCTCATTGTCGAACATGGTAGAAACAACCTGATTACGATCAGTGATGTGAACTGTTAACAAGTGCAAGAGAAACCACCAATAATGACAATCATCCTCAAGGTACCCTAGTACAATCTATGAAGTGTGATTGAATGTGCTAAAGTCGAACACTCACATAACCATTCGATCGAAGGTAAATAATGAGAATCTGTTGTCAAAAGTGAGAAACCTATCATTAAGGCATGCAAGATCCGAGGCACTAAAGGAGGTTTTTAGATCAACTTCCTATATAATGAGTTCAATTCGATAGGAAGCAATTCGTCATAGGAAGGCCTATGAAACAAAACGCATGTCAACTCTTGAAGAACAAAATTTGGAGTGATTCACGACTGACACAGGGATGGATGACATGATTGAGGGCTATGAATTACAAGGTAACTTTAACTGAGGTTGGACTTATCTTGAACATTTGGTGACATGACATTTCGACTTGGTAGCATTTGACTCAAGCATAAGACCCAAAACAAATTTGATTACTTTCAAAAAGATGTGGTAAATTAAGAGGCAAATGGGTTTCCCAACCCACACACAAAGGTGATGGAGTTTCATGTTGAAGAGCAACATACTACCTTTTAACAAAACAAAAACGAATGTTTCTTTCCATTTCCCTCCCATCATTATTAGCAAGTACCTCTTTATTTTTTTGCAAGATTGAGGAGGATAACATATGCTTGTCATATACGTTCATTCTTTGGATGAGTCCTTAAGAGTATTTTTAATGAACTCTAGGAAGGAGTGGTTCAGTCTCGTCATGATTGGCATGTCCTACATTGTTATATTTAACATGTCTAGTGAATGCATAACTCAATGTAATTTTCATATTTAAAGAGTTTGAAAAAGACATGTAAAGAAAATCATATATTTATTTCATCGTATACTTTTAACAAGTTCCGAGAAAGTAAAGCTCGATGTTTTCTGTTTGTCCTTTTTCGTAATTTTAGTCTCTCAAGCCCATAAAAGGGTAAATAATGTAGGAGAGAACTCTTTTGACCATGATTAGTCAAAGTATACCTTTTTCATAAATAGTCTACATGATCCATAAAAGGGGTAAACTTATATCAAGTAGACATTTTTCATTTCTTTAATGAGTTTGAAATAAACAAGCATACTCGACACTATTTTCATATTTCAGGAGTCAGAAAAAGGCTTAAAGGTAACTCCAATGTTTCTCTTTTTCGTAAGTTTAAAGAGCTCAAAAAGTGATAAAAGTATACTCATATCACCAAATTTCAATTTAATTAACGAGCAGGAAAAGATGGAAAGAACTCGAAAATTCCATGTATTTTTTACAAGCATGAATAGATAGCAAAAAACACTCGAGATTTTCATGAGTTTAACGAGTCTTGAAAATAATAACCAAAATGGACTCTAAATAGTTTTCATTTTTTTTACAAGCTTGAAACAGAGTAAAACTATGCTTGAGAGTGGTTTCCTTTTTACACAAGCTTGAAACAAAGAGGAAATTATGCTTGAGAAAAGTTTTAATGCCCCCTAAGCATAACCTGGAGAGGTACATGCCCCCAAAGCTTTGTTTCATTCACCTTAGTAGACTAGTCGTTACTAATAGGTGGATGAAATGAAGGTTGAGTTATGAGATAAGGTGAAAGACTTGACTTAATTAGGGGAGGATTGTTTCATTTTTTTAACAAGCTTGACACGGGAAAATAACTATGCTCAAGGTGACCTGTTTCATTTTTCAACAAGGTTGACACATTAAAAGAACTATCCTCATAGGGATATGTTTCATTTTTTAACGAGGTTGACACAGTAAAAGAACCATTCTCATCAGGACTTGTTTCATTTTTTAATGAGGTTTACATTGTAAAAGAACCATCCTCAAAGGGAGTTGTTTCATTTTTTAACGAGGTTGACATAGTAAAATAATTGTCCTCATAGAAACTTGATCATGGCCTCCAATTAGAAGGAACACATTCCAAGGCAGACAAATTGATCATGGCTTCCAAGAGGTCTTCATCAGATGGAAGAAAAATTCTCTAGAAGGAAAGCATGTTAAGGGACTCAATAGGGATAAGGAAATCAAGTTCAAATGTCCCCATTGAAGTGTTCACCATGTCAATTACCAGACCTAAGTCAAAATAAGTCGAGAAAATATTGAGAGGCTTGCTTATACTAGTAACTAAAAATATGGGACTGGTTACCACATAATTAAGCCGTGGTGGGGTAGATACCACTTCCATATAAGGAGGATTCAGGGTGTCAGATGGTTAGTAGTCAAATCAAGACCAATGAATGAAATATGGTAAATAGTCATAATGTTTCCATTGTGAGGGAAAGACATCACTTGAACGAGTGTGGACACGACAACTTTCATGGAATAGACATAGTCTCGCCCAAGGAGAAAGATTAAATCCAAGGGGTCTTGGACTACGGTAAGATCAATACAGATAGTTTTACCTTCCAAGGTAATAATAAACTTAGGAAACATCCATAAGGTTCGCTGATGGTTTTGCTAAAATCTAAAAGACTATGTATAACAAACACAAGTTGAGGGGAACCCAAAGCTTGCCAAGCAGTTTAGGATAAAATACTAATAGAAGCACCTTCATATACATTTGTGTGGGTATATTCTTACCATAATATTTCACACTGATTTGAAAATGGGTGGAAGAAGTAATACGAGGCTTTATCAGTCTATTCCAATCAAAGGAAATGACCTCAGTACTTAGAGGGGGTTTTATGGAAACAGTTGAAATGTCCCCATGTGTACAAGAATCTGAAGTAACAAGAACCCGAGTGGTATTAATTACCTCTCTACAAAGAGAGTGGTGTCGTATGAATATGGAATTGCTTCGACCACTTGATCAACCAATGGTTCATCAACTCTAGTGATTACAGTTTCAATTTCCAATGGAAGAGTGGGATTGTCTATACTTGGAATTAGATCAATCACCCTATCAATTGACAACAGGTTGGGAGAAAGTATATGGTAACGTGTTGGAAGTTGTTTTTATGGAACAATAAGATTTTCCAATAATTTTGAGGCTTCATCCATGTGAGAGAAAAGGTGAGTTTGATGACTCCCTTTTCATAACCTACAAGGAAACCTAACTTTACCCTTTTTCCTCGAAACCTGAAAATCATTGGTTGATGGATCAATAGTAAGTCGATGCAAATTTTCAGATCACACTTCTAACACCTTTGGAATACCAGGACAATAAATAAGAAGGTGGACATCCTTAAAAATGTTGTAAGTGAATTTTGGCTTGTGATGTATCTTCGACGGTTCCTCAACATTTTCCATACTCAAAGAAATGGCTGGTTGGTTGACTTCATTTTTATATCGCGTCTTCTAATTATTCTCTTTCATCTTCTTCTTATCCACCTAGTTACTAATTTCAAGTCTTTTACCAAGTGAAGAAGAATAAAGGAAGGAAGACAGTTTTGGTGAAGAAGGTAAAGGGTCAACAAACGATTGGTCTTGTGTGATGGAGAACTTGGTTGAGGTGGAATAGTTTAGGTATTTGGGACTAAAGAAGTTGAAAACAACCACACCAATAAATCTATCATGAATCCGAGAAGTGACAACGTAGCCATATAAGGAGGAACAACATTTTTGAAGCAAAGAAAATGGTTAAGGTTCCTGTTAAAAGGGGTTCCTTGATTGGTAAATTCCGGAATTATTTCCATTAGATTCAATTTTAATAAGTTTATTAAGAATTTAAACAATATGAACAATTTAAGTTTATAATCCACACCTAAGGTTCACAGAAAGTGAAATAAGAAAAAAAAAATGCACTAATAAATACAAGGAGTCAAACCATGTAAACAACCTTTTCACATCAAAATCATTAGTTGTTGATGAAACCCAACATTGCAGAGATCAATGTGAAAAGTGGATAGATATAGAGTAGGTGGAATTAGTTACCTGACAATTTTCTTAATGAGCACGATCTGGTGCAAGTAACTTCACTTATGTCATCTCGAGTAAAGAATACCCTCCAAAAAGGTCTATGTGAGTCTAGTCAACATCTACTCCAGGTACAATATGGACTCCCCCCTGCCGTCACCTTGGGTAAAATCCCTAAGATAATGGTCTCTAAGGTTACCACATATGACAATTTAACCTGGGGGGACAATCAAAGATTGAATGTACATGCAAGGGCAGAGTAACAAAGCTTAATCCCCTTGAAGGTTCCTCAACATTTTCAATCTGAGGTTTATCCTTCAAGTGACTCCCAATCACCTTTTGGCACCATTTGTAATGCATGAAAATTGTGCTACTGTAAGCAATGAAGTAGGGATGATTACTTCACTGGGTCCGATATGATCTCATGCTTAACTCCCTTGTAAGAAGATCTTCCCATAGTAAAAATATAATAAATGGATTTACTCCCTACCTAAATATTCTATTGTTTGTCTACAACTTTGGAAAGTTAACTCACTTTCCTATTCCAAAGCCCTACAATCTTATCTAATGTAGGTGTAATGAGCCCTATAAATAGAAAAAGTCTAATTTATTTTATTAGCAATTTTTTTAAGCTGTTATTTACTCACTATGTTAATGGATATGAAATTAGTGGTGTTATAATCCAGAGTCAAACTGAATGCAATCAAATATGTTAATGTAATATTTTCACTTCGATTAATACTAACAAAGTAAGGAGAGAGGTTTCATTCACTTTTCAAAAATACAAGAATTAGTGAATCATTTTCAAAATAAAAATCAAAGAGAATGCAGAATACATGATTCTTTCCCCCACCAATTAGGTTGCATTTTTTAAAATGCAACCTAATTTCCTTCAAATCCAAGCTAGAAAATGTAAAATTTTAATATTAACAACTTCTTGCATACCCAAAATCAAAAATTATTTCTTCCTTCAAAAGACACAATCCATATAAGGAGGATCTTCCTAGAATGTAAACAGATCTAAGAAAGTACAACAATCAAAATATTTTGGACCCAACAAATGAAAACCCTATTTATTCAAAAATTTAAAAGGCTTGCGTAAATAACTAGTTATGTCAAGTGCATGGATGCACTATTGCTAAAGGAAAAGTGCACAAATTCGCACACTGTTTCCAAAGAAAAAGTGTGTAGGTGGAGAAAAATTAAGAAAAATAAAAAACAAAGCTAAAAATCTAGAACTTTAAGATTTCAAGGTTCATATCATAGTCAAACAAGGCTACAGAAATTGATCAGAGGTCACATGAGGACATAATGAAGAAGAAACCATTCCCCAGTATGGTCACCAATTTTTTTATAGACAAATTACTCTTGTGGACAAGAGAAATCTCCCTAGATTCAATGGTTGAATCTAGTAACAAACAAACAAACTAGTAAATATTTCCTTGAATTCATTCCTATTGAATCATAAGCAAGAATGTTGGAATATGAAATCCATACCTTTCAACGAAATTCCCGATGAATATCCTCGCTATGTTTTGATGCAGCTCCTCAATGCTCAGAAACCAGACCTCCAAACATAATAACAACAAAGGTATTGAAAACACAACAAGAAAACCCTAATTTAATTTTGTCCTTGTATTAAATTAGGAATAAAATTGGATTTCCACATCAGAAGACAACTTGTATGAGTTAACTAAGTTAAATTTTCTTACTTGGCTCAGTTAATTCGAGCTGAGGATCTAACTACATTCATGTAGAGTATCTCCTACATTATAAG
Organism: Pinus taeda; assembly: GCA_000404065.3. Lineage (NCBI taxonomy): Eukaryota > Viridiplantae > Streptophyta > Pinopsida > Pinales > Pinaceae > Pinus > Pinus taeda. The sequence continues at coordinate 53,245 of APFE030714249.1, forward strand.
ACCCTTAGTTGAGTTTATTTTGAGTTGTAATTAATTAATTTAGTTTAATTGAGTCAAAGTCAGCTCAACTAGTTCCAACTAATGGAGGAACTATGAGGAGGTCAGACAGTGGGGTGTTGCCTCATGTGTTCAACTAGTTAACTGATGATTTACTCATAAATAACTGATGCATGTAATATTTGAGCGTTACCCATTTGAGATTGAAGTTCAAGGGTAGTGTACTATCAATTGTATAACCATCTGAATTGTACAGGTGGTGCATGCAGTTAGAGGAAGGCCTGTGTGAATTGTACAATTCATATTGAGGAATTTCCCTAATTAATAGGGGGCTAATTCCCAAGGAAACAACGCAAGGAAATAGGGACTTGGGCAAACCAAAATTTGGTTAAGTATTGGCCTAGGCTTGTCTATGAAGCAATGAGATAGATAGAGATAGTGCAAAGGTTACTCAAGCTTGAGAAAATCATTACAATATTCTCATATTTTCTAACTAATGAAATATACAAATTGCAGGTGGTTTTTAGTTGTTGCTTTCCCCGGGAAATCATTATGTAATGTGTTGATTAAATTCTTTCTCTTGTATTTAGTTCTATTGCTTTAGAAAATTACAATTATTAGTTTGAATATATAAGGAATTTCTACATGGTATCAGAGAGAAATTCACTCTAGAAGAGGAGAATCTAGTTTTTCTTTTGCAGGTGAAATCGAATTTGTGTTATCCTTATTCAGAGCCAAAAGGATGTTATTCTATGGATTGAGACTCGAATATGCCCTTGACGGTATTTCAAACTGTATTTTTTGGAAGGACAGGGTGGAGATAATGTTAGAAGACAACAGGTTGAAGGAATTCATAGAAAAAGATATTCCTAAGCCTCCAGCAACGGATGCTCAAGATATGGCAGAGTGGAGGAAATGTGTTACAAAGGTGAGACATCATACTAGAAGGAGTTCGAGATCATATTGTATCAAAAATTCATGGGAAGGAGACTCCATATGCAATGTGGAAGGCCTTAACGAACCTATTTTAGAATAGTAGTTACCACAAGAAGTTGGCACTAAAGGACAAGCTCGGGAAAATCAAGATGGAGAAGGGGAAGCACAATATCAAAGTACTTAACCAATTTAGCCCAATGTCAAGATGAGATTGGAAGTGTTGTTGTTATGGTTGTTGAAGATGATCTGCTCAACCTAACACTTCTGGGCCTTCCCAAGAGCTGGTACAACTACCAGGATTTAGTAAATGGGAGGGAGAAGCTACCAGAGTGGGAGCATTTGTGGTCTGACTTGGTACAAGAAGAGATTTGGCAGAACACTAGAGATGGATCCTCATCCAAGCATTATGACGAGGAGAAATGTTCCTTAGATGGAAAGGCAAAGAAAGGGAAAGGGAAGTCATCCCATTCCAAATCAGATTCCAATCAGGGCAGCAAGAAGAAGGATTTGTCGAAGATTAAATGTTTTCACTGTCATGAGCTGGGACACTATGCCATAAAGTGTCTGCACAAGAAGGCCATCAAGAAGCCCTCGGGAGGACTGGAAGGTGAAGCTCTTACTTCACAATTTGGGTTGGATTTCACCCTCATTGCTTGCATGGTGACATCAGTGATGGGTAGTGTGTGGTATCTCGATAATGGAGCCTCATTCCATATGACTGAAAATAAATAATTCTTTAGTGACCTGGAGGAGAAGTACCGCAAGATGCATATCAAAATGGGAGAAGAAGGAAGGTATAGTGTGACCAACATCAATACTAATATTACTAATAATAAAAATATTAATTGGTTTAATAGCAATAATAATAATAATGACTGTATTTTCACTTCACATAGGAATAATAATATTAGGAATAGAAATAATACTTTATGTTTGGATGATGATGATGATAATAATAATAATAATAATAATGAGGTTAGTGAAAACTAGTCATTTAATATAGCCATTACTTAATAATATTTGTTTTTAATATATTAATAAATTAATATCATAATTTAAAAATTATTTTTCAAATATAACCGTTACTTGAAATTATGTCTCTACATTTCTCTCTATTTAAGCCTTTACCATTGTCTTCCTCTTCATTTGGTCCTGATGATGAACCGCACTTGTTGGTTTGAAATGCGTTGGACAAAAATTTATCTTATATGATTTCTACCAAAAGACTTTTCTTAATTCATTATGGATCACAAAAGCTTGAATACAGAAACATCAATACTCTTACTTTTCAGAGGGAGTTTTCTTCTCCTCTCACATTAAAAGATGTCATGTATGTTCTAGGTTTGAAGAAGAATTTCATTTTAGTTTCTATGTTGAAGGACCATGGCTACGATGTGATATTTAGAAAAGGAAAGGATTTCCTTCATCACATAGCCTCAGGAAAAGTGAAGTAGATCAAGTTTCAGGTGAAGAACATCTACAAATTAGATGTAGAATATTGTCATATTTTGATCACAAAAGCAGAGAAGGTGCAAAGCCGAGATATCGATTAATTGTGGCATAGAATATTGGGCCACTTGCACTGTGGGGCTTTGAAGGTCATGGAACATATTTCCATAGGACTTCCCAAGGGTGCACTAGAGTAGAGAGATACATGAAAAGGGTGTACATTAGGGAAGTACACCAAAGCCATCTTTCGTGACAAGGACAGTTGAGCAAAAGTGATCCTTGAAACAGTTCACTCAGATGTGTGTGGAACATTCTTGATAGCCTCCACAACCAAGCACGGTTATTATGTAATATTTGTAGATGATTTCTCACATAAGTGCTAGATTTTCTTTATGCACAAGAAAGATCATCCATTCTATAATTTTGTGAATTTAAAGCACTTGTTGAGAAAGACAATGGTAGGAAAGTGAAGTCTCTCAAGAGAGATAACGGTGGAGAATATGTGTTGAATGAATTCAAGAACTTATGTGCATCAGAAGGCATTCGGTTGGAGTTAATATCACCCCATAGCCCATAACAAAATGGGGTGGCTGAAAGGAAGAATATAAGTATTATGGGAGTTGCATAGGCAATGTTACATGATCAGGGCTTGTAATTGCACTTGTGGGTTGAAGCCTCCAACACAACTATAGATGTGCGGAATAGAAATATTCATTAGATTCTTGGGATGAGTACACCAAAAGAAGATTTTTCAGGTAAGAAACAAGATGTGGCACACTTCATGATATTTGGTTCATCAATTTACTGTCATGTTACCAAGGATGCAAGGAAAAAAGCTAGAGCCTGTTAGGTTCCTATACCAATAGGTTTCATTTTTCATGATTAACTGGAGAAGGGCCAAATATGTTCATCCTTTCCATGCTACAAATGGTTCCATATGTTGAAGAATTTCACTATGTACAGTTGCTTCACTCTGATCATAGTTCATGAATGGCCAAACAACTTAATCTTGGCCAAGTTCATATCAATTTACTTGTCTTAGAATAGAGAATAAAGGTTTGTCCAAACAATTCAAGCCTGGCAGATGATTAGATGGGTAGAGAAGCAAAGGAGCCCAACTGCTTAATCTAGGCCCTTGTGAGAGATAAGGGTAAATTTAGATAGGAGGGCAGCTAAAAGAAAAGAAGAGAATCAGGGTTTGCTAGTTCAAATGCACCCAATAAAAATGAAGAAAAAATGTTAGGTGTAATAGGCTGGGTAGGTAGTTTTGATGTTGCAAAAGCAGGTTTATGAGGAATTTTGTCCTTTGAACATGTTTCATCTCATGGATATCATAAGGTGCTATGACAAGGTGGTTACAAGACAAATGGAGCATGACTAATTTCCCTCCTCATTCCTCCCAGAACACATACTAACATTCCCTCAAGGACATTGAGATTTGCTCAATGCTCCTACTTCATTTCATTATATGAGAAAGGCTAAGTAAAACTTTGTGTTTACTTAGGCAAAGGAAGCCACATTTCTTGTGTAAAAATACTTTTATCCCATTCTACTAAGTTTTCCAAATCCATAACTTGGAGACCTTTCACTCCCCGAAACCTAAGTTTCACCTTTTACTTAGTGCTTTTGGTCTGTAAACACTTCTCATTTTAACCTATTAACACTATTATATAGCTCCTACATAATATTTCCCCTCTTATACTATGTAAAAATACATAAAACCCAGAAATTCTTAAATATCCCGCCCCGGGCTTATGTATAGCCATATGTTAAATGTTTTAAAGGGGGTCCAAGGTTTATCCGAAACCTTGTAGACAACCCTTCCCCGCGTGCGCATATAATAATGGGTTTTATTTGACATCCGGTTGAATAAATAGCCATACCCGCCCTAACCTAAAGTTTAAATTACATTGTAAAACCCCGCAAAACCTTGTAAAATGTTTAAATATTATGGCGGGACCCGCGCCGCAACACCCATTGTTTCCCGTTCACTGTCCACCGTTAGATTCGATCCCCCAGATCGGACGGTCCATGACCATATCATGACCCCCCGCCTGCCGAACGATAGCGCCTGGGAAAATGGCGGTTTTGTCGCCGTACAAGGGACACGCATCGTGCGCTCGGCACTATCACAACCCCTCTACTCGAAACCACCTTTACCACAAAAGCGGTGCGATAATACCATTTACCACCCCCGCTACTCCCCGCTGACGTCATGACTACATCATCCACTGACGTCACCCCCATGTCACCACCTCACCTCTGTGTCATCTACCAAGTCATCTGACACATCAGCTTCCGTGTCCCTCGCTACACGACAAAAAATTACGTCATGCTGACGTCATCACAAAAAGCGCCAAAAAGCCCAAAAAGCCAAATTTTGTCAAAAACCCGTGAAAGTGATTGTTTTCATTCATTTTCTATTTGTTGATTTGCAGAACCTGTGCATGCAAATTGCGACGAACTTGCCTCCAGAGCTCCAGTCCACCACCCGGTCATCCTAATTTGACACCCCTCTATGCAAATGTGTTATTCCATCCTGTAACTTACTTCAGTGCACGGTTAGAAACAGGTATTAACCGTAATCCTGTTGATAAACCCTGTGTATTTCTTATTTTTCTCTAAATTACATCCGTAGAACCAAAAATCCAACAAATTTAGTCCATAGCCCTTGAAAAACACACCCCAGTCATACCTATTTTCTCCATTTTCGCAAAAACTCGACTTCTGCAATTAAAAATACAGTGAGCCGATTATAAAAATAGGTATCCACCTAAAATCTGGTTCCCAAGCCCTTGTTTTTGACTTTCCTCTACAAAATATCCAAAAAACGCCCAAATATTGAGTTAAATTCATCAAAATATCTACAAAAGGCGCACCATAAACACTGTTTTGACCATTTTACCAAAGAAATCCCACAAACTCCATCTCCCTCTACGTATTTCTCCCATTTGAGTTAACCGCAATCCTCTGAGAAAAGTCCCAGAGCCATTGTTTTACTCCCTATCGCTGCAAAGACCCACATTCCAATTAAAAAATCACTGACAATTTAGCAAAATGGAATCCCCTGCTCCAGTGGCCCTCAATGTGGCCCCTCTCAATGCTCCACATAAAGAACTTGAATGGTTACCCCTAGCTGACAGGGATTTCCAAATCAAGGATTTAATGGGCCATAAATCTCATCACCAGGCCTTCCGTGAGATCGGGAAAAGCTACAGAAACAAAGCTGATGTCTTTGGAATTTTGGAGTCCAATATGCCCATGTATTACCTTCCTTGTGTCAATGTTTTTCCTAATTTCATTCACCATTGCCATGCCAATTATGAGCCCACTCAAAGGGCAGTAATGTCTCCTTCTAGAATAGTTTTATTTTATATCACCCCTGAATCTATAAACGAGATGTTAAATTTTTAAGCCAACTGGGCCTTTGACTCCTTTTTCATTGGGACTTCTACTTGACCAAGTTGCCAAATTGCCAAGTTCAGAGATAACCAGAATAGGCCAATTATTTATGAATTCAAATCGTCAACCTCAACAACCTCCTCCATATCTAGACTCATGGTTTAATGAAGTAGGAAAATTTATTATTGACATGATATCCTACATCTTGGGATTCAAAACCAGTGAGTATGTAGATGAAACCACATTGGTCCTCTTGTCCATTTTTACTCCAGGACAACCCCCTACTGTCAAGTATGATTATGCCACCTTCATAGCTGATAAAATCCGTGAGAAATTCATGAGCATGGACAGAGAAAGAGTGTTTAAATACACATCATACATATATCATTTTTTGTTGTACTATAGCTAGATAGTTTTCAAGTCCCCCTCAGAAAATTAGATTTCAAAGGAGAGAGAAGGTCCGTGATCTTCTGGACCTCAGTGTTCCACCATGTGTACTACTCTCCTTATACTTATTGTGAATTCATTGATCTGTTCATACATCCAGCCACCTCTTTACTGATGACAAGTCTTGTAAATAGACTTTCTAGTGAAATGCAAAAAATCCTACAACTCTCCAAGAGCTACAACATAGGTGACTGGTACTTTTACCAGAATCACATTATCATTCGAATATATGGCTGTGAATTGTGCCCCTACAAATTGCCAAAATATGTGCCAATGCACCTGTTTGCACTGGAATACTTCAGAAAATTTATCCAAGAAAATGTAATCCATTTCTGTGAGGCCAAGAAAAAGGCACAACTAAAAATAAGAAATCAACTGGGCCCTTTCATCTTCAATAAAAGAGAAGCATGGCAAGAGGCTGATGATATTTTAGTGCACCAACTTAAGCTGAAACAGAGTTTTTATTTGGCACCATATGACCCCAATCATTTCATAAGTTATAGGAAAGTGAAAAATAAGCTGCCAGCATATGTTCGTTGCAAAATCCATGAAATCCAGCAATATGTTAATCAACAAGAATGGTTAGAGGGCACATTAGTTGAGGAAATTACTGAAGAAGAGAGATTGGAAAGAGACATGAAAGAGCTTGAAAAAGGGCTTGACCTGGACTCTTTTGGACAGGTATCCTTCAAGCTACCTCAACACATAGGGGGTGATACATCTTTTGCTGGGACTTCTCAGCAACCATCACAAAAGACCAGTACAGGATCAACAAAAGGCAAGGAGGTGATAGATACAGAACAACAAACAATGGTAGATCAGCCTGCCACATCAAAAGAACAGGGTCAAGGGCAAGTTCCCCCAACCCAAACCAAGGCACTGGAGATCCCTGTACTACAAACTCCTCAAAATGAGGAAAAGAGAAAAAAGAGAGATAGAGAAGAGGGTACCCCTACCACTGGATCAGTAGAACAACCTAGAGATAAGAGGCAGAGATTGAATCCCTATTCTGAGGAGGAATTTTTAGAAGAGACCATAGGCAGCATGGGGAATGAGGAAAAGACCGAGCAGCAAGCTTCTCCAATGGCAGGAACATCAACTAGCTCATTCCAGCAAGAGTTAGAGAGGCAACATAGTGTGGAAATTTCATCCACCACGCCTCAAAGCAAGAAAAGCTCAGATATCACGAAAAATTTCACTAAAATAAAAGCAAAAATGATCCAGTGAGGATGCAACTTTATAATCATCTGATGAGGACAACACCCACCAATCAACAAAGGCTAATGGCAGCTTATGATATTCAGGAAAAGAAGATGATCCTCAGTCACTTCAAGCCCAAAATACAACAACCACAATTAGCTGCTTATTATATTAGAACCAATCTGGAAGTTTTCTCTAAAGACATCCACCCAATTGACTAGATTGAATTGCATAAGAAAAATGGGGAGATGGTGTACTCCATGTTAGACCCCTATACTACTAGTGTAACCCCTTATTGCTATTAGTACAACCCACTTATTATATTGATGTACCCATGCAGTGCCCATATTGTTACTATTGTGCCCCATAGAAGCCC
>APFE030714249.1:74588-93109 GCA_000404065.3 Pinus taeda
TTAACTAGCCATGAATTTTAATTTATATATCTTTAACTAATTTAACTTCTTACCATAAATTAGAAGAAAATAAATTTACTTATTTCCAATAATAATATTATTAAAATAGTAATAAAATTAAATTAATGAATAGAAATTTGACTTGGGTCCTTTGGTCAAAATTAGCCGTTAATTTAGCCGTTGGAGTCTCTGCTCAGACTATTTAACAAGCTAAGCTGGATCGATTTCTTCAACTTGCCCTGACGATGAACCACACTGGTTGGTTCGAAACGTGTCGACAAATGAATTCTTATGTGATTTACACTGAAGAATCTCTCAAAAAAGGATTTTAATGTTAGGTGGTTTTCCTATGAAGCTTAACAATGAAAAATCATTCCACAATTTTTTAAAAATCATGGCATAATTATTGCAACTACATCATGAAATTATGACAAAAAATATGAGGAAGTTATGCATATGGCAAGAAGGCTACAATAAGACCTTCAAAGTTATGGTCCAATAAAATGTTTGAAAAATATATTTTTTAACAATATTGAAAGATAAATATATTTTTTTCAAAGTTAAACATTGTAACTTTCATTGGTTAATGCTAAACTCATAGTGTTCAACTCTTTTGCTAAATTCTAGCATCGACACGACTAATAAGAGATGAATCAAGCTAATGATGGTCTCTCAAAACATGCTAGTGGTAATGTAAACCTAGAAAAATAACAATATACTAACTTGGAGGGATAATTAGGGGTACTTACCCAATTAATTTGAAGGTGGTGTAAAAAGAAGAAATATTGGAAAATGAGTTGGATTTCGAAATATATAATTTTAATTTATGGAAATTGTGTCTAACTATGTGAAGTTTGAGTTTTTCTAATATTTAGTATCTAAATAACGGAATCTTGTTACAAAAACTTATGGAGTTGTAGAGAACATAATTTTTTTGTACACAATTATTTTTCCAAAATGTATAATCTTAATTTTATATATTTTTAAATCATGAAATTCATTATACCTTTGAAATTATAAGGCCTTCGATTGCCCCAACATAAAAGGGTATTACCGTTATCAAACATTTTTTTTATAGATTATACGTCTTAATATCATCTAGTGCACTATATAACTATTTTTCCAAATGGTTTAAGCCCTAAACACTTATAGCGGAAATAGAAAAGGGATGTATTTTAAGATTTTTATATGTTAAGAGAAAAATGGATTGCAAATAGTCAAATCTATTAGTTTATATATATATATATATCGTTTCATAGTACAATTGATTTTATAACTTATAGAAAAATAACATCAAAGATAAAGATATGTGTGTGTGTGTGTGTGTGTTTCCTCAGGAATTAATGTTTTTAAGTATTTGTAGTCCGAACCACCAAGTTAGTGATCCTGAATCTATATCCAAAGCAACCAAGTCACCATGCATGTAGGATTCCTGTAAGGAAAATTTTAAATTCGAAAAAATGTGTGTGTGTGTGTGTTAATAGCATGTGCACACTTTACGACCAACAATGTGTGTACATTTGAAAAATACATGCATGTTCCTAGTGCTAGGAATGCACATGCGTTCATGAAACTAATGAAGATGGGAAATGATCAAGGACAATTTAGTAGGGTGGGGAGGGTGAGAGAGGGAGGGGTAGAGGGGAAATGGCAGATAAAGAGAGAAATTAGGAGAGGGACATAAAGGTAGTAAGGGGTGGGGAAGAATGAATTGGTGGGAAATGGTTGATATGGGATTAGGGAAGTGGAGAGGGTGAGAGAGGGAATGATAAAGGGGACAAGAGAGAGAGAGAGAGAGAGAGAGAGAGTAGGTGGGGAAGAATGTGTTGGTGAGTGAGGTGAGAGAGTGAGTGAGAGTCAAAAAGTGAGATGGACAAGGAAAGAGGGTGAGGAAGGGAGATGAGGGAGATATTTTTGGTTGACATGGGGAGGAAGAGAGAAAAAATTGGAGGGTGATTTTGTGAATGAGGAGGGGTGGTAGAGAGAGAGAGGAGGGGCAAGAGTGAGGAAGAGTGAGAGATAGCAAAATGACACAAAGCGGAAGAGAATGGGAGGTGTGAAGTGAGTGAGGGAGAGAGTGTGAAGTGAGTGAGGGACAGAGAACGATAAAGGGATGGAGATATATACATATCAAGACAAGAGAGAGAGAAAGAGAGGGGGGTAGAAACAAAGCTAGAGGCGAGGGAGTCAGAGGTAGGGAGAGAAAGAGGGAGAGATACATATTGATAAAGGAATGGATATAGAGATATAACTAAAGGGTAGAGAGGGAGAGACTATGTTGGAGGTGGCTTGTTATGAGGCATGAAATAAGTGAGGGAGGGGGGAATAGAGAAATCGAGGAAAGGGTAGAGAGGATGGAGAGAGAGAGAGGGAGGGTGGGAGAGAGAGATAGATGATAGAGAGTGATAGGAAGAGGGAGTGATAGAGAGGGAGGGATATAATTAGAGTTTTAGGGAGAAGAGAGATTGAGAGAGAGGGAATAAGGGGGAAGAGAGAGAAAAGGAGAGAAGGAGAGAGAGTTAGGGATATAAGGGGTGTGGTTGTGGATTTTGGGTAAGGGTGTACAAAATCTAGTACTCTTTTGCATCTTGGTTACAACCTACAAATGAGCCCACAATTATATTAGCTATAAATTAAACAGAAAACACAAATTCCATGTAATCAATGGAGAAAACAAAGAATGAGATACATACAAGGGAATGAAGAACACAAAGAAAAAGAAAAAATGAAGATAATAGAACAAAATCCTCTTTATTGGATACTATAAAAGATACAATAGTTGAATTTAGAGACACTTGAGGGAGTTTTGGTGAGAGTTGATGCCCTCAAATTCTCTAAAAGGATGTTCCATTAAATTCAATTGCAAGAAAATATTCTGTCAAAGAAGGCAAAGAAAATCCTCAAATGGTGAATTCTCTCAATGCAAGATGATGTTGATTGAACAAGCAATTTCGAGAGCATAACCTTACTTAAATAACCTTCTTCTTGGCTTTAATTCCTCTGATATTCATACGCTCAAAATCATATCATGGCTCCCCTTGACCCATTAAAGATATTAGGGTGGGTAAAAGACACGATGATTCCTTTGAAGGCTCCATAACTTCCCACTTAAGATTAAATGGTTTGAAAATGGGTTACCAAATCTTGTCCATGGGCTATTGAATTGTCACTTTAGTGGTTTCGTTTGACTATCATAGAAATAACCATGGGGAACTTTGAAAAACTACATTAGCATGCTTGAACAATTTGATTTTTTAAATGGACCTTTAGAAACCTTTGATTTTTTTGGGTTTTTTAATGATTTCATTAATAATTTTTACACTTGTATATGTTTTTTTCTAATGTTAAGTGTAGCTTGACTTGTACAATTATTTGTATGATTTTTCCATGATAAGAATTTCTTCGTGATGTCTGAGGTTAGGAGCAATTTTATAGCAAAAAGACATCATGTTTTATTGTTCCTAATGATGAGTCCTATAGACTTACTGAAAGAGAGTGTCTTGCAAGGGAATAATCAAGGAAATACTTCTAAAGAGACAAAAGAACACCATGTTGATACATAATATTTATAAAAATGGGTGTTTGTATGAGGCAAGGTTGTCCCATGCCTGTGATCATGACTTTGATACACATAAGTATCGAGGAAAATATCTTGTCAAAAAATATTAGAGAAGTTAATTTGTTTTATGTTGAAGTAGATGATTTATATACCCTCAAGGTCATATTTTACAAACAACATGTGTGGGTTCCTCTACACATGAGGAGAATGAAACCACTAGAGGGAGTGCAACCTGATGTATGGGTCTTTGACTAATTTAAAGAAATGTAACTATCACAAAATACGATACTCCTTTGATGTGAGAACTATGCTAATTTCAAACATCAAAGGGATTGATGAAATCAATGGGTGATAATGTTTCCCTTTTTTTTACCCAAGGCTAACTTGTGACAAGGGAAACAACCAAGGTATTGCTTTGAATATAGGAAGTGATTGTTGGTATTGATAGAAAGGAAGCGATGACTATCTAGAATAGAGGGGTTCCAGGAAATATTCTTGATGTTGATACAAGTACTGAAGTATGTAGTGTGGGACAAAGGAATAATAACTAAGGTTGACACTATTTAGGGAACACTAAGAACTTCCTAAGCTTGAAACATACATGCAAGTGGCAAAAATCAAAATAAAATTGTGGGTAACAAGCCCAACAGTCGGGAGGACATCCAAGAGAGGTGTAAATGATTTTCTATACTAGTTAAGGTGGGTAAAAGTTAATATTATGATATGGTGGGAAGTATTATTGGGACATGACATAAAATGATATTGAGAATAAAATATGTATGTGATATGAGATCCAATCAAGGGTGAGTAGGAACTATCATTAGGTAGTAGATATAAAAATATGGGTGAGGATTTATTTCCAAAAGAATATTTATATACATGCCAAATGAATTTAAAAGTGATTTGGGATTTAAAGACTTATGGAGAAAGGTTCCCCAAGTGTGTGGTGTCATGCATGATGGTGTAGGAGAATAATGAGAGGGTGTGTGGCCCTTTGGCTATTTTAGGTGTGGGGTAAATGAAATGGGGTGATCGGGAAGATGGTATACTGCAATGTGGGGGTGTGAGAGGCTAAGTGCGGAATGGGGTGGTGAATTGGTGATAATCAAAAGAAGAATATCACGAGGAAGGTAGTAGGAAATGAGATGAATAGATATGAGGTTTATTCCAAGTCATGCAAGTGAATGGTTATGGTGCAAAATGGAAATTACCATGGATGTCAATAGTGTAAGTGGTACTAATTAATGAGGTGATCCATATAGGTGAAGGAACTATCAACCAACGCGTATGTTTACCATGTACAAGAGGAAGGTAGTGATAAAAATATTCGAGAATGTGGGCCTTATGGCTAATTGAGGAAGGTAAATACTAGGCCATGCAATGTTTCAGAGGGAAATCCTATCATGCCAGTGAAATATGATTCCTTGTAAGATGACCAACTATTGCATGGGAAAGGCTTCACATTAAATAACTAATCTACAAGCTTGCAGCCAATACCCCACATGAAAGTGCCATTGGTGCTTCAGGAATCCAATCCAGCACAAGAGAGATGCCCCAACCATCAATGTCATAGGACAACTGTCTGACCTAATGTTGGGGCAAGTAATTTGTCTGAAGTATCTAGACCATGGAAGCCCAGTAGTTGATGTCCACATCAATGGCACCATGATCCCCCATACCCTGATTGATCTAAGGGTTGTCATTAATGTGATGCCAAAGGACACTATGCTCAAGATCAACCTCCAGGGCTCCCTGAGAAAAACCACAACAGTATTGTAGTTAGCAGACCGCTTCACCGTGACCCCTGAAGGGATTGCAGAAGATGTAATGGTCTCCATTGATTCTTGGGAGTACCTTGTTGATTTCCTAGTTCTCCAGCTGAAGGCAAAGCTCACTGGGTATCCTCTCATCTTGGGAAGACCCTAGTTGGCTACTGCAGATGCCTACATTAGCTGCCGAGTTGGGAACATGACAATCAAGAACGGGCATATGTCTAAGCAGCTAGTCCTATACCCTCTTGCCCAACCTTTTCTAGAACATGATCTACCTCTCTGGTTGGAGGAGGAACATGAGTATGAAGTCTATTTTGCACCACTGTGTGCAGTAGAAACTCCCATGAGGGGAGGACCGCAAACTGAGGATGATATCATTGAAAACTTAATTCAGAATCCACCCCCCAGTAGTTTTCCATTAGAAGAGCTAGTGAAAGAAACCCAAGACAATCCTTTAGCTTATTTCTGTGTGACCAACCCGACCTCTCTCCATGTTAAGAATATAGAGTTTGGCCCTGAAAGAACCTTGAAAATCAACTCATCCTTATCCACCTCCTAGGAGAAGGAACTGTGTAGCTTATTGAGAAACCATTTAGATGCCTTCGCCTAGAGCTATAAGGAGATGAAGGGAGTGCACCCTTCAGTTTGTACTCATCACATTTACATTAAGGAAGATTACAAACTAGTCAGGTAGCCTCAAAGGAGGATGAATCCAACTCTTAAAGACATTTTCAAGGAAGAATTGCAAAATTTACTGGATGCAGGATTCATATACCCCATCTCCAACAGTAAATGGGTCTCTCCTTTGGTGTTGGTGCCAAAGAAAAATGGTAAGTGGAGAATTTGTGTTGATTATCGGGAACTGAACAAGGCCACCAAAAAGGACCACTTCCCTTTTCCCTTTATAGATCAAGTGTTAGATGGTCTGGCGGGCAAAAAGTTTTTCTCCTTCCTAGATGGGTTTAGCCGATACAATTAGATCCAAATCAACCCGGAAGACCAAGATAAGACCACTTTCACTTGTCCTTGGGGTACCTTTGCATATTGGGTCCTTCCTTTTGGTTTGTGCAATGTTGTCGCCACTTTCCAAAGAGCAGTACTAAGTATATTTTCCAAACTGGTCCATGATGCAGTGGAAATATATATGGATGATTTTACCCCTTATGGTTCTAACTTTCAGGAAGCTTTATCTAACCTGGGAAAAGTCTTGGACGAGTGTATTGAAATGAACCTATCCCTCAGTCTAAAAAAATGTGAAGTCTTGATGACTGAAGGGACCATGCTAGGTCATGCAATATCTCAGCAAGGATTGCAGGTGGACCCCAACAAAATAGCCATCATCCAGAGGGTCCCACCTCCTCAAAAGGTGAGAGATGTCGGAAGTTTCTTAGGCTTAGTGGGATGTTACAGAAGATTCATTAAAGATTTCACTAAGCTAGCCTCTCCATTATTTGGCCTTTCTGAAAATATGTCGAGTTCATATGGACTGACAACTGTCAAGAAGCCCTTGATACCTTGAAAAGTAAACTAGTGACTGCCCCAATTTTGAGAGGTCCAAACTAGGCCCTGCCTTTCCACATTCACACAAATGCCTCAAACAAAGCAATAGGAGCAGCCTTAGGGAAAGTTGATGAGAAGTTACCTTATTCCATATACTTTATAAGTAAAAACTTGTCAAAGGCAAAGTTAAACTATACTGTAACCGAAAAGGAACTCCTAGCTATAGTCCATTCTTTAAATAAATTTAGACATTACATCACAGGCTATCAGACCTTTGTAAACATTGATCATGTTGTTACTAGGTATTTAATGAACAAACTATATATAAATTCTTTCATCATTAGGTGGTTTCTTTTATTGCACCAATTTGATTTAACCATTGTTGATAAGCCTGGTAAGGAAAATGTTGTTGCTGACTTTTTGTCTAGAGTAAATTTTCCTACAGGTGAGGAAGGAATAGTGGATGATCAAATGCCAAATGAACACCTATTTGCTATCTTAGTACTCTCTCTATGGTTTGTTGATATACCAAATTACTTGGTTTCAACATAGTTCCCACCAAACCTGTCCTCAAAGGAGAAGAGAAATATCGTGAGGAAAAGTGCCCCTTTCACTTGGGTTGGGGGCAATCTCTTCAAACTTGGCCTAGATCAGATTTTGAAATGATGTGTCATGGAGGAAGAAGTTTTTGACATTCTCCTGACCTGTCATGATGGGCCTTGTGGAAGCCATTTTGCAGCAAAGAGGACTGCCTTCAAAATTCTGCAAGCAGGATACTATTGGCCCACTCTTCATTAAGATGTGAGGAGATATATCAAACAATGTGATCAGTGCCAAAGGATGGGGAAACCTACTCCAAAGGATGGGATGGCCCTGCAACCTCAAGTGACTTTTGAGCCATTTGAGAAGTGGGGCATGGAATTTGTGGGTCCTATCAACCCTTCTTCAAACCAAAAACAATACATCATTGTGTGCATCGATTATCTGACAAAATGGGCAGAGACAAAGGCAATCAAGGTAGCAACAAAAGAAAAAGTAGTTGAGTTATTAAGAGAGAACATATTATATAAGTTTGGGTATCCAAGAGAAATGGTTACGTTTCAAGGCAGTTAGTTCACCTCCAATCAGATTGAAGACCTGCTCATACATCATAAATTCAAGCACATTACTTCCACCCCTTACCATCCACAAGCCAATGGACAGGTGGGATGTCATCAACAGAGCTTTAGAGGGAATTTTGACTAAGGTAGTGAGCAACAACAGTAAAGATTGGGCAGATCGATTGGTTGAGGCCACCTGAGCCTACAACACCACATGGAATACCACCACTGGATTCACACCCTATGAACTAGTCTATGGGAAGAAGGCTTTCCTGTGAATAGAGTTTGAACACAATAAACTAAAGATGGCAACATAGCTAGATTTAGATCTCATCCATGCACAAAGGGAAAGGCTACTCCAGCTTAATAGATTGGATGAACAAAGATCGCAGGACCTTCTCCACACAGAAGTAATCCAGCTTCAGAGAAAGATATGGCATAAAAAAAACATCAAGGAGAAGCAATTCCAAGAAGGAGATTGGGCACTGCTGTATGACTCAAGGTATAAAGATCTCAAGGGCAAGTTGAGGACAAGATGGTTGGGAACCTACATGATAGAAAATTGAAATGACAATGGTTCAGTTCTGATCAAGACCATTGATGAGGAAGCCATCCCCATGCTTGTTAATGGGCATAGGTTGAAAATCTACAAAAAATCCCTCTCCAAGCAAGAATTTATTGAAGATTTGGGTAAAACAGTGTTGGTAGTGGAGCAAGTCTCTGCCTCCACTCCACCCACACAAAATAATAATAATAATAATAAGGACTCCAGTGAAAACCTCTATGAGGTGCTTGAGTCCCACCATTAGGTTGAAAACCTATTTTGAGGTGACCTAGGGATGACACAAAAAAAAACAAAGAGAAAAACAGAAAAATAGAAAATTGACTTTTTGAGTGCATTGCAGGTTGCAGATGGACCACAGAAAGTAGGGGGCAGGCCACAAAGCCTATTACACATCCTCTGGACTCTTCTCCATCATTTCTGATTTCTTGTCCCATCTCTCGATGTTTTTTTCTGAAGACTTTGCATCCTACAGGAGGCCCTGTGTGTTATACTGGAGGCTCCTGTAGAAATCACAAAGAGCTTGAAATGAAGTTAAAAAAGTGATTCAAGAGTTGGGAATTTTCACAGAAAGCCTGTAGACCATCCTACATCCATCCACCATCGTAACCCTCCATCCTGCACCTGCATCACCTCATTTGCAATTATTTCTTTCCTTCCTGCAAATAAAACACATAAACCTGTTTTCAAAAAATTGAGGAAATAAAAAAACAACACCCCTACAACTCACCTACAACCTACAAGATACTTCTCCATTGCCATTAGATTCTTCACGTAGCCTCCTCACAGCCCCTTGCATAAGCCTCAGCTAAGAATTTTAGAGGGAGAAGCAACTACAGGAGCTCCTGTAGGACTCCTATAGCAGTTGATCCCCTTAAAAATCAAGCTCCAATAACAGAAATGGTGCAACCACAGTTATGCAAAAGATGTCCGAAGAAAGATCTAGCTAGAGAGCACCTGTACAAAGAAAATGAGCCACATATCAAGAAGCCATAAGCATATGGTAGCAGGAATACAAGTATGGAGCACCAGAGTCTGAGCATGCAGCAGCAACAAAGCTTAACAACACTGTAGCCCGAACATTTTGACTTGTAGGTAAGTGTCTAAACCCATTCCTCTATTGCATTTGTATAATTTGAAACTACATAAATGAATGGAATGGTTGAAGATTAAACCAAAAAGGTGGCTAGTTAACTGGCTTCCCTCATCCAGTTCGATCATGCTCATCCGAAGATCACACTACACGTGTGTCTAGTCAACTCAAGGAAAATTCAAAAAAACAGGTAGTGGCGGATGTTGAACTCCAACACAAATGATGGGAAGTGATTGTGGGAAAAAAGCATAAAGTCTTATGATGGCACTACAGTGGGGACCAACGGTCCGAATAATGTTAACATACCCTTTCCGCCACCTCACCTTGTCGCCAGAAACCTCTCTAATAAGCATAAGTACACTCTCTCGAGCTTATTCACCACCTTTGTTTCCTTTTTTATTGTCGTGCCCTCAACTGTAGTGAGATCCCTACCACCTCCAAAGCCTCGAAACCATTGCTCTCTATCATTTTCTTATCGGGTTCTACAGGAGTAGTGACAGGTCCTATAGGAGCCCTTTCTATAGGAGGGTCAGTGAGCAATCTTGCAGAAGAAAAGACGGGATTTTCATTCAAATTTGGGCTCGAAGAGGAAGGCTCGGTGCAAACCCACTTTTCATATTCATATATACAATGGGTGATGTGATTTTAAGAAAGAATAGAACCTGAAAAGGAAGAGGAATTGCATTCAAAAGTTATGCCTGCTTCTTAACAAAAAACAAAAAAATTATCTATTCTTTGTTTCTAAAGTATTGTTCCCTTCTCCACCTTGGTACTCACATATACGAGGAGTGATGCAATTTTAGGAAGAATTAATCCTGAAAGAAAGAGAAATTGCATTAAAAATTATGCTTGTTTCTTAAAGAAAAAAACAATTTTTTCCTCTGTTTCCTGGTTTTTGAAAATTGTTGTCTTCTTCTCCACCTTAGGCATTCCAAAGAGTCTAAACATAATGATAGGGGGATTTATGTGGAAGGAACCTCTAAACTCAGCCAAGCTATATGAACACCCTAAGGTATTAGCCCTTTTTACCAAAGCCAATTGGATGTTATTCTTTGAAAACCTTCATGGGTATGATGGAGAAGTAATGCAGGAGTTTGCCCTATCCTTGATACCTCACTCAAAAACCCATGCCACTGTTAGTTTCAGGGGTCTCACCATGGAAATCATCCTAGAGTTCATCAGTAGGGTTACCAGTCTCCCACTTGGACTACCCTAGAGCAAGGAGGAAAAACCACTGGGTCAAGTTGATAAGAAAACCTTCTTCCAGCCAAATGAGCATCCTGTAGAGGACAAAAATGGCATCAGGATAACAAGCATAACTTACCCTTGGGATGAGATCAGTTATCGGATTATCAAATACATCTCCTGTGAAGGAAGGTACAACATAGTTTATGGCTACGATTTCAGACTTTTGCATGATTTAAGACATAGCATGGATCTTCCTGCACCCCAAAAACTCAGTATTCCCTATTTTCTCCTCCAGTCCTTAATAGATTCCAGCATTAAATTGAAGGCATGAGGTCCAAACCAATTGGCTCACCATGGGCTAATTAAACTGCTGGTGGAAGAGGCCCTCCACACCTTCACAATACCCATAGCCTGGGATATTTTTAGAAATATGACAAGGGAAGATGATGTAAAAGCCCTCACATATGACCTCAGTCCATATGAAAGTGAGGGAGAAGAACAAAAATGGGAAGATGAGGAGGAAACCAAAAAAGAGGAAGAGAAAACACAAACAGAGAAAGAAGAGCCTAAAACGAGGAAAGAAGAAACCCAAACAGAGAAGGAAAAACATGAAACAGAGAAGGATAAGACCAAAGCAGAGAAGAAGAAAGAACCTAGGACAGGAGGAAAAAGAACTAAAACAGAAAGGAAAAATACTAAATCAGTGAAGACAAAGCCTACGACAGAGAGGGCATAAACTAAACAAGAAGAAGAGGAAATTAAAACAGGGATAGAAGAAACAAAACTAGCAGAGGCAGAAAAGACAAAAGAAGAAGAAACAAAAGCAAAGAAGGCAGAGGTGTCTCCTAAAACACTAGAAAGGGAAGCAGAAGTTGTTATGGCTGCACTCATCACCCCAGTTAAGCCTAAACAAAAGAGAAAAAGGCAACCATCCATGTATTTCAAGGCTCAAAAGAGCACCAAGATAAAAATAGGGAAGCCACAACCACCCTCAAAAGAGCCTATCACCATTGAAGATTCTCCTATTTCCAAAAAGGGGGAATCTCCATGCAAAAACCCCATTACCTATGAAAGAGGAAGCCATAGATATTCCACTTGGGAGGAAAGGATAAAACTACAGGACTCTAAAACAATCCTATAGGAGGCACAAACCGCTCTACAGGAGACCTTAACAAAGCTATAGGAGACTGAGAAACTTGAGAAAAGGGCAGAAGAGTAGACCCAGAAGAAGGATGAGACAACAGAGATACCAGAACCTAACCCCCAGCCTAGTTTAGGCTCTTACTACAACCTTCTTGAAGGGGGGAAATTATTCCACAAAAGTTTGCAATCCCACTTTTCTTTGAACTGGAAAAAGAAAGGGTAAGGAGCCATAGATGGATGTAAATCGTAAAGTCCAAAGGGGTGGCAGACATTGGGCACATGGAAAACAAGTTGAGAGAAATGGGCAAGGAATTAAGCACTCTAAGACATACAAAAGCAATCAAAAGATCTCACTTGGAATCAGAAAATGAAATGTTAAGGAAGCACCTGCAAGAAAGGGAAACCCAATTAGCATGCATGGACAGCTGGCCTATGGAGGCACTATAATGCAAACAACCAGCCAAATCATATGGAGTATACCTCAAAGATCAGCGACTACAGTTCTAGATCAAGACTCTGGCCCAGAGAGGCACCATACCTTTCCAGGATTATAGACAGTTCATAGATTTATGTGATCACAGTTCAGCAGAGGACAAGGTGAAGTTGGAAAAGTTTTATTTACATAACATGGCCCTTACTGATATGAACCTATGGGACCCCAATGATACGTTAGGGGACTTGCAGCTGATGGCCATGGCATCTTAGATGAGTCATGAGGAGAAAAGGCAACAGAAATCAAGAAGTTGATGGCAAAAGAATAGAATGAGGCTCTGATGATTAGAGCAGAGCCATCAGACCCTATGGCTCTCATTAGTGCACACCAGATACTTGTAGGTGATCCTCAAAGTGCCCCTAAGTACATCAATGATCAAGCCCAGGCTATTGCACATTTTGAGGACATGAAGAGATTGCTTGGAGATGATTGCTTTCATGCCTG
Source organism: Pinus taeda (assembly GCA_000404065.3). Taxonomy (NCBI): domain Eukaryota; kingdom Viridiplantae; phylum Streptophyta; class Pinopsida; order Pinales; family Pinaceae; genus Pinus; species Pinus taeda. Next base: position 87,443 of record APFE030714249.1, read on the forward strand.
CATGAGAAGGTGGAATACACTTCCACACAACCTACAGATCAGGGAGTATCATTCCCCAAACAGAATGAAAGAAGCATTGAGGAGAGTGCCACTGTACAAGCACTCTATGCAAATTTTGAAGACCCATTGGATTGGCCTAAAGTTGAGTCCCCACTGCTGCTAGGACTACTAGAGGGCACAAAGGAGGAAGAAGAAAGACAATAGTGGGAAGAGGTGGATGAAAAGACTAGATTCCATGATAGGGAATAGGATCTCACATCAGAGGCATGGGATGTCAGGGAGACCATCAGGGCCATCAAAGACGAGGAGATTGACTAGTTGCTCACAAGGTGAGCAACACATTTAGTAGGGGGTGATGATGAGCCCCATAAATGGGTAATTATATAGGCTCATTTGGCCTCCTAAGTCAGCTTAATCCACCATTCTCATTATTTTATTGTATTTTTTAATTATATTTATGCTAATAGAGTGAATTGGTTTAGTCATTATGCCATGAAGTCTAATGTGTGCTTTATGCAGATTTTGGGTCAATTTTGAGACAAAGTCAAAGGTTTAATGAGCATTTGGCAGCCAATATTCGAGGAAAACAAGGGAGAGTATTTGTAGGAGAGTTTTTGCCTCATTTATGACCCCCTACCTTGAATCCTGCTTCAAAAATCTCGAAGCACAAGCAGCCACATCAATGCATCAAAGGGGCAACCGAGCAAGTGAAGAAGAATTGTTGTCTATCTCTAGTCTTGGAAGCCAAGCCTCCTTGATTTTAGTAGAGTTGTTGGAGGCTCCAGTTGTATAAATAGGAGGGCTTAGGTGCTCAGTGGTTTTCTTGGATGTTAGTCAAATTTTCGTACTTTTGTTGCAGTTCTTGCTCAGCTCATTTTCGAGCTTACTCTTGTGAACAGTTTATGTAATGTGACTTTTTTTTTTATAATGGAGATGAAATATTTTTTGAGCCAGCATTGATTTCTTTCAGAGGGTTGAAGCTCTTGGGTTAGGGCCTGACCCAAGCTACCCAGCACCTCTTGCTTTGTACTTATATGTTTTTTCTTTAGTTCATGAATTAATTTCTGTTAGATAGATTCATTTTTCCTTAGTAGAATAGGTTGCTTTTGCTGGTTTACATAGTTGTTTCCATTTCAGTTGCTGAATTAGGTTAAATAGTGGTAAGAGAAAGATACAAAAATGCCATCAATAGATCCTAACCTCCTTTCCTCCTTTGGGGACCGTAAACTGAGGTCAAGATCTGCTTGCTGCCACTAAAAACACAGTTTTGCTTCCTCCATGCAATTTCTAGTGTTATAGTGATTTAGAGGTTAATGTTTTGCCTCAGATCCATTTTTCCATACTCATTTATGTTTCTGAAATAAATCTCTTTACATTCTTTCCTTTCCATATAGCATTGTTCAAGCTTTTATGTTCCTAGGTCAGAATTTAGGTTAACAGGAGATAATTATGTTTTTTTTTTGGTACAGCTAGCTCTTTTCTTGCTCAGTTTCAGTGTTTTGACTTGTAGCTCTCTTATAACACACGTTTTCTCATAATACATCAATAAAGAATCCATCATAATATCTTTTCTCACAGGTTTCACAAGTCATTCACAGCCCTTCACGAATCTGCCCTAATTTATGCATTTCTCTCATAAGCTTTCTTCTTGTCTTTTGAACAAATCCAACCATCATTTTCTTTCCTAATCATCCTTGATGAGCTTCAGACACCTTAACACATCCCTCTAGTCTTAATATACCCTTTCCCACCATTTTTCCACCTTTAAAACCTCTAAAAACAGCTCTCGGCATCCTCTTGTAGATCCTCCTGTAGATCGCCTGCAACCTCCTATAGAATTTCCTGAAAGTGACTTTTTGAAGTCCAATTGCAGAGAAAGTCTCCAGGAGGTTACCAGAGGCTTCTTAGGACTCCTCCATACCTTAATACACCTTTTCAAACCCCAAAGTCACCTTCCATCACCCCCAAACCGTTACCACAACCACAAACAAATAAGTTACAAGCATAATAATTTCACATAAAACACACAAGAACCCAAAAAGATGTTTTTTTCTCATTTCCTTCTAGAAGTAGATTGAATAGGTGTAATTTACTTTCTAAGTAGTCATTGGCACTCATTTCATGATTTTTCATCTCTTTTTCTGCAAAAGTAGGGTTAGTTGAAGGAATTAGGGTTTGTTAGGGTTTTCTTTACACTCCACTCTTCTTTCTCTTTCTGCAAGTGGAATAGTCTCTGTAGAGTTAGCTTTCATTCATCACAGTTAAAATATTCTTCTGGAAACTCATAGAAGTTGGCTTGAGCTCCTAGTGATCTTGCGCCAACTGACCAAGTGACAGCCTACAGTAAGAGCTAGTACTTGTGCATACAACACCGTCGCTTCCCAGTTTGTTACGAACTACTGGGTTGATAAAAGTAAAGTAGGAAGCCCCAGGAGTTGTAGCATTGTTGTTGCAATATTGGTACTCACAAAAAAGCTCAAAGAGATGTGCAGAGAACTAAGTAGCCTGAGGGACAGAGAAGCCATAATGAAGCCTCAGTTGAAGACAGTAAATGCATGGTTTAAAGGATAGCTATAAGAAAGAGAGAATCAATTGGCATCCATGGTGTTGGGTCCCTATAATACTAGTGATTACCCCATTAATATTGTAGTTGTACCCCTTATTAATATCGTTGTGCCCCTATTGTCCCCATATTGTTATTACTATGCCCCATAGAATCCCTCTATTGTTATTTTTGTGGCTTTATATTATTATTGTTAGGTCAGCTGGGTTATATTGTGACTCCTTCGACTCCTATGTATAGAAAGGAGGTTTTTTCATTTAAATCATCGAAGAATTGTTCATTTATGTAATGTAAAGGAGGTTTTCCCCTCAAAGAGGCTAAATTCTAAGGCGTTGAACTATGTTTTCTATCTTTCCTTGAGCTGGTTTCATAACATTTGGTATCAGAGCTTTGGATTCTAGTGTTTCGCTGCTCCAAACAGGTCATCGTGGAATTTTCACTATAACTTTGTTTCTATGATATTTCAGAAGCTAAAAACAAAACCCAGTTGAGAAGACATCACATGAAATCTCAGGTCCAAATTTTAGAGCTTTTCATGCTAAATTTTCAGAGATATGAACTAAGAAAGTTGGTTCTTTTGCAGAATCCTGAATTACATTCAAAACAGGTGACGTGGGGAAAATTGTCATAACTTTCTCTCTAAGAATCAAATTGAAATTTCGTAAGAAGGTACAGAAAGAGGACGGACTGTAGTTTCTTGTATATATTTTTCAGAGCCAAAGGTCAAAACAGGGACACGTGGCACGTCATACAAGTCTGCTCTACGGAATTAGTCTATAATTAGGTCACTGTGGGAGATTTGGCATAACTCTTCATTGGAGAATCCAATGGGGGTCAGACTGGTGGCATTGGAAAGAGGACACAGAGTGTTACCACAGGTCACAATTTTAGAACTAAATGATCCGAAATTACAGAGATACATTAGAGGCAATATCAAGCTCCTACAAAGTGAAAAAAGGTGTGTATATTTTTTTAAATGTTTGCTTAAGCTTGGTTTGAAAAACTATTTAGAAGGAATTCAAAAGGAATAGTAAAGCATTATTATCAGTAATTGATGCCCCGAAGAAAGTAAATGGAAACACCTAGTAGGTGACCTCAAAGTTCTAGCATGAATCATGAATAAGAGGAAGAAATGCAACATGATATATCAAAATTACGAGACCAAGTGCAACAGGTGTCACTTGCACAAAAAGGAACAGAATCTACGATGGATTTTTTAAAGAAAGGTGTAGAAGCTAATATGAATGACGTGGAAGCTAAGATGGACTATTTGAAGACAGACATGGAAGAATTGAAGATAAATATGAATAAGTTGCTACAAGAAAGGGTCACTAATGGTGAAAAGGTAGTAAGGGAAACTCATGATGAGAACAAAAGAAATGTTAATCATGATTCCATAGACTCTAATGTTGGATTGAAGACCCACCATATTCCAAAAATCGATATGAGGAAGTTTGATGGCAAGGATCCCGCAACATGGATATTACAGATGGAGCAATTTTTCGATCTCAATAATGTGCAAAACACACAAAAGGTACGTATTGCAACTTTATATTGGAACCAAATCAGTTTGTATGGTATCAATGGCTTTGCTCTCGTAAACAATTTATCACTTGGGCAATTTTTACGGAAGAATTGATAGCACATTATGAGGATATAAAAAGCAACACTTTTTTTAGCCAATTGATAAGTCTCAAACAAAAGGGTTCAATCATGGAGCACATTGAGGAGTTCCAAAAATTGATCATAAGGGTAAAAGATATCCAGAGGAGCATAGGATTGATGTGTTCATAGGGTCTTTAAAGGATAATATCCAACATGATGTTCGCCTTTGGGAACCTGAAATGTCATTAGAGAAGGCATTCAAGTTAGCAAGAAAAATGGAAAGCAAAATTATGGTAACCAGGAAGCATACCACTCGCAACTATAAAGACGGAAGTGTTGTTGCCCCTAGTCTTCCACACCCTATAAGGTTGACGCCACAACAATTGGAAGAAAAAAGAGCAAAAGGGCTTGTTACAGTTGTGATAGCAAATACACTAAAGGTCATAAGTGTGCTGAGAAGAAATTATTCTACATAGATTGTGAAGAGGAAGAAGAAAAGGAGCAAGAAAGTCAAAAGAAGAGGATATACTCCAGGAACAAAGCCTAGATGAAGAACAAATGAATTTGACCATATCTTGTAATGCATTGTGGGAATTTACCATACTCAACCATCAAGAATAGAAGGAAAATTAAGAAGAAAAAGGTAACGTGTTTGATTGATCAGGAAGACACAATCTATCATTGTAAGGTAGCAAAAGAATTTAATTGCTTCTTATATCCAGCACCAGAGTGTCAAGTGATGGTTGCAATTGGAGGAACAATAAATTGCTCTGGAAAGTGCCATAATATCAAGCTATCCATGGGAGAATATGTATTGACTAGCCCAATGCTTTCCATTCCAATGGGAGGTGCTGATGTTGTACTAGGAGTCCAATGGCTACAATCCCTGGGTACAATAGCTTTAAATTTTCAAGAACTTTTCATCAAATTTTCTGCGAAAGGAAAGGAAGTTGAATTAAGGGGTATTGTAGGGAAACCAAGAAAGATAATCAGCTCTAATGGTATGACAAAGCTTATAAAAAAGGAACGAAAATGTGTAATTGCACAATTATGTTCGCTAGATGTTTCCTCATTGGAATCGTCTATTTCTCCAGATCTCCAAATAGTCTTGGATAATCATTCCAAGGTATTTGAGACTCCCAAAAGGTCTCCCACCTATTCGTGATCATGATCATGCTATTCATCTTATTCTAGGAAGTGTTCCTCCAAACATCAGGCCGTACAGATATCCCTATGCCAAAAGAGTGAAATTGAACGTATGGTTGCAGAAATGCTAGAGGCTGGTATAATTCAACCGAGTCAAAGTTCTTTCTCTGCTCCAGTAGTATTGGTGCACAAGAAGGATGGATCATGGCGCGTGTGTCTGGATTATAGGGAGCTCGACAAGCTCACTATTAAAGATAAGTTCCCCATTCCTGTCATTGATCAATTACTGGATGAATTGCATGGATCAATTTACTTCACCAAGTTGGATCTTCATTCAGGATATCATCAAATCA
>APFE030714249.1:116670-130531 GCA_000404065.3 Pinus taeda
GAGGAAGGAAGGGAGAGATAGATAGATATGAAGAGAGAGAGCGTGTGTCTAGGGGAGTGAGATAGAGAAACAAAGAAGGAGACATGGATGGAGATATTGATATGGATGGAGGGAGGAGAGTAAGGGAAGAAAAATTCTTGCACCAGATTCATTGATTTCAATGTACAAATATTGATTTCTAATCCTATTTGATTTATGTGTAGATGTTGATTTCTAATTATATTTCATTGCTTGCATTATACGCATTAATTTCATTAAAGATGTTAATTTCTAATCTTGTTTGATTTATCTTGCAAAATGCATTGATTTCAATGTAGATGTTGATTCCTAATCCTATTTGATTCTTGTAGCATTAGATCCATTGATTTCAGTGTAGATGTTGATTTATAATCCTATTTAATTGTTTGCATTAGATGCATTTATTTTAGTGTAGATGTTGATTTCGCATCCTATTTGATTTCTTAAATTAGATGCATTGATTTGAGTGAACATGTTGATTTTTTATTTGATGTAACTAGATATATGGTTTACATTAATTTCAAGGTATAGCATTGTGCATTGATTTCAATTTAAGCACAAAAAAAGTATTAACAGTGTGCATTATGAATAAGCTTTCATAGATACCTCAAACAAAACAAAATCGAATAAAACTTGTATTTGTAACTTTTATGTCTCCACATCTTTTAAAATTGGATATAACTTATTTCAATCATATTTGACTTTTTTTTTAAATTGAATAATAGTTATTTCACTCATAAGGAATTGATTGAAATACTTGGATAACTACTTGTAAATTTAGGAAAGTTGATAACATTATATAAAATTATAGAAATGTTGTCATTAATTTTTTGACCTATATATTAAATTTCAGTATGATTGACTTATACCATGTTATGACTAAGCTCTTGTAGGTAATATCAAAAGAAATAATGTTGAATAAATCCTATTTGTTATTTACGTGACATCTTTTAAAATTGAATCAAACTTATTTCAATCTTATTTGTTATTTTTAATTGAACCTTGAGTCTATAAGAAATTGATTGAAATACTTAAAAAAGTTGTCCATGCATTAGTATATGGGCAAGTCAAAAAATAATTCACATACATATACATATACATATACATATATATATATGTATATGACTCTATAATTCAAATAATTTATTTTTAAAATTGAGTTGTAATAACATACATGTTGATTGCATTAATAGACACTTTCTACAAGCCAATATGAAGCATGATTGTAATTCTTTCGGACATGTTAATTATTAAATTCATACATGATATACTTTAGTTCATTTTAAGTATCAAAGTGACTTCCATCATAACTTATGATTGTTATTATTTTCTTAGTCTATGAAATTGGAAATCAAAATTGTTATATTTTACTAATAAAAGTTATAGTATATAGATTTTTTTTTTTTAATTAGTGAAATAATTTTAACAAATCCATAAACTTAAAAAATTAATGAGAATCCATAAACAAGATTAACACATCCATAAACTAAAATAGTGAATACATGTATCAATAAACTATCCATATGAAAATATATAGAAATTACAAATATCACATGAACATCCATAAACTGAAATAATGAGCATCTATAAACTAAAATAATGTCCATGTACATCTATAAATTGTCGATGTAGAAAAATATAAGAAGTATGTATCACATGTGAATATGCCCTGTGAAATGAGCCTACAAATATACAAACTATCCACTCTAAGTACCACCAAAACTTCTATGTGAGTTTTGTCACACAAAGTAAGTGTCCAAAAGATACTACTACAATATAAGACATTCAAATTCCAACTAATTAGATCATTATTTGTACAAAATAAACAATATGGAAATAAATGATTTTGAACCACGTTTTTAATTACATATACATGAAACTACTAACCTCATCCAAGTCCAAATGAAATTCAGATAGGATGGGGTCTGATGAATCTGGGTTTGGTGCTCCCTTGCATGTGGATCAATGATTAGGGCCTGCATCGATGGACCCACATCATCAGTGACTCTAAAAAAAGAATTTGACTCATGTGTCCACATAAATATGACATCAACGACACTCTACATATGGGCTTGTGTACACAATGGCAAGGAAAAATTATAATTAGTCTACAAATTATTAGCATATATGTGTAACTTTAAAAAAGAAAATTTTGAAATATTAGGAATAATTTTTTTACCTAAACTCCTGGTCCATATGGTTTTACATAATGACTCTACTCCACATTAGTGAAAATATGAGGTGAAGGTGGAGGTGGAGGAGAATCCATGGAAACATGCTTTGGTTGAGGATGGTCTAGCTAATCAACTACCCCCTCAAATGACCTCATAAGCTCATCCATGTAGATGGGTTGTGTCTACATGTTATCAAGAACTTATTAATATAAATGAAATATAATACGAACTAGAAATTAATATTAATAATTATGAATAATTTAACTATAAATGTAAAAGCTTTATTATATATGTACCTAGTATGTGTCAAGCAGGTCGTGCACCCTCCAAGTCTCACGATACATACATGTATATGTCAAAAGATGGTCAACGAGTAAACTCACAAGAAATGCATCATCATATAAGGGCACTAGCAAGTCACGAGGCAATGGTGGTGGTATCCTAATCTCTCCATCTAATGCAACATGTGCATTGTCCAATGACATTTGCATGTTGTCTGCAATAGTCTCCCTGGTCTCACCATCGAGTTGCAACAACTCCTCTAGCTATTTTAGTAATACCAATCTCTGAGACAGTAGTGACAAGAATCTCAGAGGTGGTGATACATTCCCATAGTCCCTAGGAGCCCCCTCCCTCTCATAGGTATGGCCCAATCTCGGTCCATAATAATGAGATTTGGTATCAGTGTAATTTGGTCTCATATGTAACACAAACTTTGCATATAAATGATTGGAAAAATAAATGGAAACTTGGTCAAGGTGGGGGAATTGGTCCCAAGCTCCGATGAATCTATCATACACAAAATGGTTTGCATTAACATTCCCAAAATGTTTCAGTGGAATCAAGTTCCTATATCTATTAGGGTGATCCATAGTGATGTCGAACAACTCCCCACGAACATCAATGTTCTTAGTGGCCTCTTTCACCACCTCCCAAGTATATGGGCCTCTAACCTCATGCCTCCTAATCCTCTATGTGGAATGTAGGAGGTGGTTTTGTGGGAACGACCTCCGGTATGTATCGATTAACCTATTGATGATATCCAACATCAAAGACAAACAACGATGAGTCGGTGAATTGGAAGGGATGTGTCATATCTCTTGTTTGATCCATGTATGACAAGTTGTAACATCCTCCATTGTCATATGAGTTGTAGCATTGTTCCATGGAGGGAACGGTGTTGCACTCTGATCCACAACTTTAGCCTGTTGAGGCCCTACAAATCATAAACATACTTTAACATATATAATTAACAAACTAGAAGCGTATTAACATAGACATTAAATTCAAACACATCAGTTGAAGACAATTTAAAAATTAAAGACAATTTTAAAATGGATTTAAAAATGCAAAAGGTGTACCTAAAATAGTGGAAGAAGGTCCATTAGAGACTCACATAATCATCAACAGAGACATAAGCACTGCCTTTGACACTCTGATTACTGCCAAAGGCAGGATTTATGAGTGGAACATGCACTCTGTGTGGGATACGTGATCAATCACAAGCCCTACCATGTATAACAAAAACTCTTGCACTGCGATGGCTTGCAGTTAGGGTGCATATATGGGATGCCTTAGTATATTACATATACTACATATAATAATATAAATTAATCCAAGAAAAAAATGTTGACTTAGAAATAATGTTGACAAAAAACCATTTCTAAACTCAAGCAAAATAATCTAACCTGAATTCCTAAAATTTAGATTCTACTTTTTTATTATGTGTGTGTGTGTGTGTTTGTGTGTGTGTGTGTGTGTGTGTGTTAATAGTTATAAAACTATGTTATGTTATAAACAATATATATATAGAATTACAATATATCTATCTATGTAATGTGTTATAACTTTATAATATTTAAATATATATAGTTATATTTAAATAATTATATAGTTACATAGTTATGAAATAGTTATAGTTATGTTACATGCTATTTTATATGTGTGTGTTATGTTAAATAATTTTATGTTATCACATGTCAAATAATTGTAGAGTTCTATGTTTTGTTCAGTAGCCTTATATTATGAACTAAATAGTTATAGAAATGTGTTAATATTATAAACAATATATATTGAACTATAATTATAATATGTGATTTATAACTAAGTTATAATTTAGTTAAATATATATAAATTATAATAGTTATATTATGAACTATAGTTATTGGTTGTGTAACATGTATGCTTATGCTTATATATGTTGTTATATATATGTTATTATAATTTTATGTTATGTTTATATTTTATATATAGAAGTATAATATATCTCTATGTGTTGTTATAGTTAAATTAGTTATGTGATTTCTATATATATATATATTAATATATAATATATATTAATATAATATAATATTATATATATATATATATAAATATATATAATATATATATATATATATATATATATAATAATATATATATCTTTTTTTTTTTTTTACTATATTATTATTAAAAAATATTTAAATATTAAGTTAATTTAAATTTAAAATAATAAGTCCCACGGAGTCTTAGATAGATGGTGATCAGGTGATTTGTTAAGAAACTCCTTATGTGAAGTCACCGATTCAATTCCCCGCCCCGATCAGGGTGATATATTGGACATGATGAAGATGTAGTCCTGCCAAGCTTACAAAAATAAATAAATTAAACTAGTAAAATAAAACAAAATTTCGTATTTTATAAATAGAGGTTCACCATGAACAACCATATTCATCATGCCAATACCAAGCTCTTAATTTACTTGCTTATTGGTTATAGTTTCCTTGTTTTTTGTTTTGGAGTTCTTTTAGGGTATATTTTCCATCAAATTTGTTAGAAATTTAAAATGCATTTTAAATAACAAATTTTTTTTTTTTTTTGAAAATTTGTTTCATAAAATTCCTAAAGAAAAACTTTAAAGCCTAAAATAATTAGAAAAAAATGTCTTTACCATTCAAAATTAGAAAATATGCATTTAATAAACAAAACATTGCAAATAATCTTAACTAGTCAAAACATTACATAAATAGGGAGCGAACCAAATTGAGGGTTTCTATGCATGTGTAACTAGGTTTGAATCAGATGGTGCTCAGAGGGGGGGGGGGGGGGGTGTGTGTGGGGCTCCATCCTATCATAATGTGGTAATAGACAAAGGGAAGCGATCCAAGGTGGGTTTTAAGTTTTTAGCTGACGGTGCATTAGATAATATCCAAGGAGTGGTTGTAGTAGGTACTCAGGGTGAGAATGGTCAGAGAAGAGAAGAGGCCATAAGTATTGCAGGGAAACAGGAAGATTAACAACAAAAGTCAAAAGGGACCACTAGGAATGGGTTGTGTAAGCCCAAAACAATGATAATCCCTATGACATTAATCATATATCTCGAGACATTAGCCTTTAGAGATCGCATGTGATCATATGCTATTATCAGTACGTTTATGTGCCTCTAGCCCATAGAAAAAGAATTATGTGATAGGATCAAACATCACTGGAAACCGCACGGGGAGAGAGAGATGCATCTAGGGTCGAATGGTTTTTACTATGAGATTTGTGAATATGGAGGATAGAGATCATATCTTTGATGGTGGTCCCCACTTCTTTGCATCGGCGGGTCTATACATTCGCCTGTGGATGGAAAACTTTACTCCAGAAAAGGAAAATTTTACTAGAGTTCTAGTTTGGGTCAGGTTGTACTCATTACCCCTTGATGACTAGCTTCCTTTAACCCTAAAGCTCATATGCAACATGCTTAGAAAGTTTATTAAGATATCATATGTGAGGCTACAGGGAATATATACATCATACACAAAGATCTGTGTGGAAATGGATGTTTCAAGCACACTTCCTGAAGCAATCAAACTGGAATTCAAGGATGAAATATGGTTATAGTAGATAGATTATAAGTAGATTCCCTTTAGGTGCAAATATTGTCATGAACATGACCATCTGATCCGGGAATTCCCTTTGAATAAAATTGAGGAACATGGGAAAGAACAAGAACAAAAGGATGTTGAAGGTTTTGTGAGACCATACACAAGGGGACATGATAACTAAAGACGGAAACAAAGGAATCAAGGAGGCATAATGGATTCAAGGAATAGTTTTGGAGTCTTGCAGAAGAAAAGTTGGAGACTAATAGGAAAGAGAAGATAAAGTTGAGGAGTAGAAGGAGCGTAATGAGGAGAATGTTGTGACTGTTAGAAGATGTTGTGAAAAATTTGGACATATGGGATCTATCTAAAGACTTCAAAGGAAATGCTAAGATGACCTTAAGTGAAGTAGGTACAAAGGACCCAAAATTACAGGAAATAGTGGAAATGGAAGGGATTGAACTTCAGAATATGGTGAAAAAAGCCTAGAAACATGGATTAGAGGTCATCCCAACATAGCAGATGGATAGGATCCAATACCTATACTTTATGAAAAGAGGCTAAATTACGAGGCCATAAGCACACACATGCATACATAGGGGATATGGGAGTTAATGCGTGAGGATCTCAAATAGTATCAGCATTCGACACATCCAACGAAAAAGAGGGAGAAAGTCAAACAAGGTAGCTCTCGAGGAGCTGGGAGAAATTTTGATTAATTCAGGTAAGATGAGAGCACTAACCTCGCAACCCAATTTCCATAGTTAAAAATTAAAGTTATAACATGGGATGTAAGAGGCATAAATAACCTCAAAAAATAAAGGTTTCTTAAGAAAAAGGTAAAAATGGAACAGACAAATCTTGTTTTCCTTCAAGAAATGAAATCTTCAATAGAAAATATTATGGAGGTAAGTAGGAAATTAGGAAGGGGATTTACTTTCATGGAGGTATCAGCACAAGGTCATGTAGGTGGTTTGGTGACTTGGTGGAACCCTCAAGCTTTGAATCTCATTTATGCATAAGACACTAGATCTTACTTATCATTGGAAATGCAGGTCATAAGGGTCTTGAGGTTGTTAGTATTCATGAATGTTTATGACCCTCAAAGGGTATAGGAGAAGCTAAATTTTCTTCAAGATATTAAGGAGCTTAGAAATAGAAAATTCCACCTCTCCTGGATTGTAGGGGGAGACTTCAATATGATAACCTCCCTATCAGAAAAGAAGGGAGGCCAAAGGCGTAGAGACAAAGATTCTAAATCCTTTAAAAATTTCTTTGATGAGGCTAGTCTAATTGATATGGAAACAACCAATGGAAGCTTCACTTGGAGTAATAAATGCAGAGGGGAACATCAAGTTGTGTTAGTTTTAGATAGATTCTTAATTTTGGAGGATTTGTTGATGAGAGGGCTAGATATGGAAGCCAATCTCCTCCCCTATGGAGCATCAAATCACTGGTCAGTGATATTAATTCTTTCTATGTTAGGTACATCTAAAAATATATCATTTATATTTGAGGCATTATGGATATATCGTCCCTTTTTTTTATGGAAAATGTCAAAAACTGGTTGGAGGACCCGATCTCAATCAGGGGCTCTAATATGTATAGAGTACAGGTTCGGTTAATATATATTAAATATAAATTAAAGCAGAGAAATAAGATGGAATTTGGTAACATATTTCAAGAAAAAAGAGACTTGGAACTGAAGATGGAATCATTACAAAGAATACTAAGGAAGGAAGGCTAAATTTAGAGGAAATGAAAAGAGAGGAGATATAACTTTTGAAGATATGGGAGGAAAGGTGCAGACAAGAAGAAATTTTATGGAGGAAAAAATCTAGAGTTCTATGGTTCAGGGAAGGAGAGAAGAACACTAAATTATTTCATCGATCAATAATTCAACATATAAACTCCAATCGAATCCTCAAGATTAAGGATGATAGGGGGAAATAATACGAAGCACATCAAGATATTGAACAGGTGTTGGTTCAACATTTCCAAAAGATTTCAGAGGAGCCTCAGATAGATAGGACATAAAACATTCAAAAGATAGTAAAGCACATGCTAAAGCTGATAACGGAATAACAGAACAACAATTTAAATAATCTTGTCTCTATGGTAGAGTTGACCTAGGCAGTAAATGAGATGCCAAATTGTAAATCCCCAGGTTTGGATGATTGTACAATTGACTTCTTCAAATATTGTTGGGAAATAGTCAAGGTTGATGTATTTAATGTGGTAGCAGATTCTCAAAATTCTGCTACAATATTGAAGACCCTAAAATATACATCTATCTCTCTTATGCCGAAGGAGGAAACTGCAAGTACCCCTGAGAAATTTAGGTTGATGGCTATCTGTAATGTGTTTTATAAGATCATATCAAAAGTGGCATCCAATAGGATGAAAACGATACTTTTGTCCTTGTTCTCAAAAGAAGAGTCTAGGTTTGAGGAGGGTGGGCAAATGCTGAATAATGTGATTCATGCGCATGAGAGTGTCCACTCTTTGAAGAGCTAGAGGAAGGAAAGAATGATAGTACAATTGGATCTTTCAAAGGAATATGACAAGATCAGTTGGGAATATATGGAGGCAATGTTACAGGCTTTTGGATTCGACGATCAATGGATCACTTGGATAATGGCCTTGGTCTCATCCCCCAATTTCTCAATCTTGTTAAATTGGGCTCTGACAAAACCTTTCTTCCCTTCTAGGGTAATTAGGTAAGGTGATCCTATGTCACCATTTATATGCATTATAATGATGGAAGGCATAGGGTGAGAAATATCTACAACTAATAGGGAGGGGGAGATTCATGGTCTCCAATTACGTGAATGAGGTCAAGCTACAACACATCAAAAATTTGTTGATGATACCATTTTGCATGGTATCCCCATAGTGAAGGAGACCCGATCTTTTAAACTCATCTTGGACACTTTTGCATCAACTTCAAGTATCGAAATATACCATTCCAAATCCATGATATTTTTATTTAATACACATATTGATATACAGAGAATTTTGACTTTTATCTTAGGATTCCAAAGGAAAACTCTCCCCTATAAATATCTTGTTATCCCTCTAATGGTTTAGGCATGTAACAGATCTAATTGGGAAAAGGTTACCTCAATCCTAGAGGATAGGTAAAACGATGGACCATCAGGGCTCTGAACCTGGAAGGTTGCCTTGTTCTGACCAAAGTTGTTTTGCAAGCAATCTTGAGTTACATGCTATCTATCCTCCCAACTCCTAAAGGGTTTCTACAAAAGATCAGAGAAATTAAGAGAAATTTTCTTTGGTGCAAAGTAGAAGATAAAATGAAATGGGTGTTGGTGGCCTGGAACATAATTTGTAAATCGAAAGAGGCAGGAGGCCTCAGTCTTCGGGATTCATACATAATTAACAAAGTGAGTGGGGAAACAATATGGTGGAGATGGCTAAAGGGGGGGTCGACACCATGGGAAAATATTTGGAAATAAAAGTATGCCCCTAACTGCTCCATGAACGGCCTTGTTTGCTTGTTAGGATCAATTCAAGCGTCGACAATATGGATTTTGGCCTATATTAATAGAGAAATAATACAACAATATTGTTTTTGGGAGATCAGAAATTAAGGGGCAACCCTATTTTGGGATGATGTCTCCCAACAAAAACCTAGGTTAAATAGGGATGAACAGTGCCCCATCCAATTATTTGTGGAGAATCAGGGCTACAAATAATTTCATCAGTTCTGGGAAAAGGGGATGGAAAGAAATAAGTGGAGAAGGTGGAACTTAACCATATTTCAAGAACCAAACCATGATGACCATGTGGTTCATGGGTTAGCAGAGGAATTAAGTAAAAGAAATATATTATTTAATGAATATCGAGATCAATTAAGATGGGGGAAAAAGGGAGGAGAATTTAGTCTTCAAGAAGAAAAATTATATTTTTGTGATGGATGAACCGAGACATATGACCCAGATTGGGAAAAATTATGGACATCAACACATTGGCCAAAAATTAAAATATTCCTTTGGCCGGTGTTGCACTAGAAAGTTCTAACCTGGGATAATATACTTAAGGGAGGATATATTGGAGCCTCATGGTGTCGTCTCTATGAAAACATAGAGGAAAATCTAAATCATCTGTTAAATACCTATAAATACACAATTATATTATGGGATTGGATGGCCTTTATCTTTAGGAAAATAGATCAAATCAAGGATAATATACATGAAACAATAAGGAAATGGTGATTGTATTATACAAAAAATGAGGCGGTGAACCTCACCTAGGTCCTGGTACCAAGATTTATGCTTTGGTCAAAGTGGAAGGAATAGAATAGGTGAATATTTCTTGAAAATAAGCTTCTTGCAGAATGCCTGGTGGAAGAAGTTAGGTTCCGGTTAAAGGAAACAATAATTATTAGAGGGCCCAAAACTTCATAGGAACAACCATATCCTCAGGAAGCAATAGTTTTAAGGTATCTAGAGCTGGAATACCTAAGTATGCAGGTGCATCAATCCAAAGATCTCCAAATCCAATTGGGCTCAATGATCTGGTTATCCCCTCCCCACCAAGGCTTTTTCAAGATGAATTTTGATGGGGCATCGAAAGAGGCCCCTAGCAGAGCAGGGGCAGGAGGAGCTATATGGGAGTGGAAGGACCAAATGCATAGAGTGGTTTTCATTAATTTGGGCCATGCCTCAAAAAATGCAGCATAATTCTATGCCCTAGAGAAAGGGCTGGAGTTGTTAGCTAGTGAGGGAATTGTAAACAACACTATCGAAGTAGACTCATCATTAGTTATCCAAGTAACACAAAGGCTTTAATATGGAACACAAATAGGTAAGGTAATGAGGAACCTATACTTGGCACCATTAATACAACGTATACAACACCACCTGGAGGCCTTGATAATAGTGGAATTCACCCTCGTCTGAAGGTCGGCAAATGCGTTGGTGGACAGGTTGAAAAGCAAATGGGTAGCAAGTATGCAAATGCTGATAGATGTGGTGTGGGAGGATATTCAAGAGGGCTAGTTAAAGGAAGAATGTTGAAATTTGGTGGAAAGAGATAGCTTCATGACACCAAGGGATGAAGACAACACAGAGGTGGGCCAGATTTCTCACAGAGGCCCACCTGCTCATGCGAATGAATAATACTTAATAGTCGAAAGACAAGTTTTAATCGGTATGGGAGAGTTTCCATGTGTATTCACTACGTGGATATGCTGATGATAAAAGTTGGTGAATTTTGGATCTCCTCCATCATGGTCCATCATGCAAATTGGATCTTAAATGAGGAGGTGCTCACAAGGTGGGGCAGCACGATATCAATAGAGGTGGCATACAAGAGGAGGCTAATGGTGATTATTATCCTGTACAAACTGCTAAGAAACATGAATGAAGGGGAGAGTGATCACAGGCACACATGAAGTAATAGTATTATCATTGATGGATAGGAGGAACCAAAAACGGCGAGGGAAAGTACAAAAAAGTTGGTTAGATGAGGCAAGTCAGTGATATAGGCTTTAAATTGGGGCATGGGAAATGGCATGCTCGATCTAAGCCTGGGAGTTGAGAGGTGGTGGAGTAGAGAGGTTCTAATAGTAATAACAATGAAGTCAGGCAAGGTTTCATAACATGGAATGGGTAAGGCTAGATATGCTAGCAGACCCATATTGGATATACAAGAGGCGAGCTACAACAAGCAGATGCACAAGGAGACAATGGAGAGGTTAACGTTCGACACCTATCATGCCACAATGTCGTAGAAAGGAAAAGAGATTATGGAGGTATGGGAGATCGAAGTGCGAAGGTAGCAAAGGGCCATCCTAGATAACAAAATTGAGGAAGAAGTGGAGTGGATTATCGATACTAGTGAAACTTGGACCCGAGTGAATTCGTATCATAAAACCCGGGAGACTGCATGACATTTAAATAATTTGGTAGGAAATATGCAAGCGAAGGCAACAAAGGAAGGGCCAAAGGGAAGTTGGAGACCGAAATTTTGCTAAAGGCAATTAACCAACGTCTTAGTGGAATTGAAGCAGTCTTGAAGGGGCTAATGAACAATGAAAAAGTGCAGGATGGCCACTTCAAAGACATGAACATTATCATTGTTCTCAAGTTATATAAAGTACATCCATAATGTTGACATTATGCTGGGGGACTCGAAAGGAGAACCTGCCTGCTTGAGGAAATACAAAGCTCGAGAGAGTAGTGGTGCAAGCTTCCAGCCAACTACATCTAGGGGCTCTAGTGGTGGCTCCAACGGAGGTACCTGATACAAGTCCAATGGAAGCTTCAACCCCTATGAAATGAGGAATGACAATGGGGATACCCTACTTTTGTTCGTTGTGACAGTCACTAGGTCTATATTCCATATAGTTACACGCGTAATTAGGCAGGATAGTAGTTTTTTTGTTAAGTCGATATCTGTAGATTATAGTTGTCAAGACTTTTCGATTGGAAAACCTATGAAAATTAATGTTAAGAAAGGTCAGTTTTTTTATTTTTTTAAGAGGTATCATAAACATAAAAGTCTGATGGCCTTTCTAGACAAGAGTGGGATGAAGACAATATATTTCTGATGCTAGTCTAGTTTCCAATCTGGGAGACCAGCTGCCACTTTGGTACTCTCTGTTTATTTAGTAATATAAATCTTCTATGTTGACTTACAAAGAAAAAAAAAACATTGCAAGTAAGAAAACAAATTAAAACCTAAATTAAAATTTTTTGGTGGTTTCAAAGCATTTTCTAGGTTGTTTTGAAGGGTTTTTTTATGATTTTTTGTGGTTTTCTAGGTTGGCTTTGTGGTTTTCTAAGTTGTTTTGAAGGGTTTTTTAATGGTTTTTTAGGTTGGTTTTGTGGTTTTCTAAGTTCTTTTGAAGGGTTTTTTTGGTGGTTTTCATGGTTTTTGTATGGTTTTTTTTAATTAATTTGTTTAATTTTCAAAAAGTAGATAAATAACAAAGAAAAAAAAAAAAGATAAAATACCTACCTTCGTTTGAGCCTTTGGGATGTTGTCGGGGTCATTGGCAATACTCATTTGAAAGCTCCATGCTTCAATTGCTCGATCAAGCTCCAATACTCTCGGTCAATCTACCTAAACACTATTGATCGAGACCTCAAATGTCTCGCAGTCTATCCAAAAGGTGAGTGCAAACCACATGCAAGAAATTTAATAGAAAAAATAGTTTGATCGAGGGATAAAGATTGATCAAAGATTTATTTTTAATCCTTGATCAATCTACTTTCTAAGTGCCCAAAAAACTCGATGAGGCTAGTTTTTAAAGACTCAATCTAGTGCTTAAATAACTTGATTGAACCATATTTTTTTCCACCTAAACATGCTTTTTTTTTCCAAAAAATATAATCCAACTCCATACTTTCACCCATATATTACAAATTATTATTTATAAATAACAAATTTATATTAAATATTTCAGTAATATATAAATAAATAACTTCAAAATTCTTACACCATCACAATTTTAATATATTTCTTACTAAGTTTCACAACTCTTTAACAAACATGAGTGTAAAAAAATATAATAACTTCATGCACGTAATTAAAGAAAACACTTTCTGTAGAAATAAATAACGCAGTATCTTTAAAAATTACAACTTGATTTATGATAGAAGTACTAATAATTCTAAATATGTCAACGATTCTTCATAAAACATAAAAACTATTATAACTCTAGTAATAGCACTTCATAGATTGCTTTTATTAACTATATGATCTTGTTATAATAGTTGTTTTTTAATTTAAATTTATCCGCAGAAGAAATAATATTTATGGAAGTTCAAAAAATCACTGTAATACATATGCGAAATG